>VZRW01003939.1:55550-79497 GCA_013398125.1 Aegotheles bennettii | reverse complement strand
TTCCTCGCACCGCCCCTCTCTCACAACGGCTCGGGAGGGAGTTGAACTGCCGGAACGGGCGGGTGCGACCCAGCCGGGAGCTCCCGTGAGAGCAGCGGGGCGCTGCCCTGCGTGCGGTGGGTGCTCGGTGTTTAACTGCTGTCCGTGCCGCTCAGGGGGCCTGGTTCGGGGAGCGGCAGAGCGTTTCGGTTTGCTGTTTCCAAACGGACTTTCTCGTGACTTTATCCTGGAGTAGAATTGTGTAATTTAAAAATGACAGGGGTGAGTGTAGGGGGGAGGCTTCAGTGGCCCCTGAAGGGGTGAAAGCGGGAGGAGTGGCCGCACCTCAGGGGGCTGTGTGGCCCTTCAGAGGGACCTCGACAGGTTGGAGAGGTGGGCAGAGACAAACCCTCTGAGGTTCAACCCGGGCACCTGGGAGGAACAACCCCATGCACCAGTACAGGCTGGGGGCCGACCTGCTGGAAAGGAGCGCTGTGGAGAGGGACCTGGGAGTCCTGATGGACAACAAACTGTCCATGAGCCAGCAGTGTGCCCCTGTGGCCAAGAAGGCCAATGGAATCCTGGGGTGTATTAGAAAGAGCATTGCCAGCAGGTTGTGGGGGTGACCCTGCCCCTCTACTCAGCCCTGGTGAGGCCACATTTGGAGTGCTGTGTGCAGTTCTGGGCTCCACAGTACCAGAGACATGGAGCTTCTGGAGCAGGTCCAATGGAGAGCCACTAATTTGGTCAAGGGTCTGGAGAATCTCTCCTATGAAGAAAGGCTGAGGGACCTGCGCCTGTTCAGCCTCAAGAAGAGGCAACTGAGAGGGGACCTCAATGTGTATAAATACCTAAAGCTTGGGTGTCAAGAGGATGGAGCCAGGCTCTTTTTGGTGGTGCCAACCAATAGAACGAGAGGCAATGGGCAGAAACTCATGCACACAAAGTTCCACCTGAACATGAAGAAGAACTTCTTTATTGTGCCAGTTCCTGCACACTGGAACAGGTTGCCCAGAGAGGCTGTGGGGTCTCCGTCACTGGAGATATTCTAGAACCATCTGGATGCAGTCCTGTGCCATGTGCTCTAGGATGACCCTGCTTGGGCAGGGAGGTTGGACCGTATGACCCACTGTGATCCCTTCCAACCTTACCGATTCTATGATTCTGTGAAGTTTCATTTTGCCTTCTGGAAACCATGCTTATCAAGCTCCTCATGGTTTTGGACTCCATTTGTTTGAAAGACCCACCCAAATTTTGCTCCAGCGTACCTTAATTAGAAACTTGTTTTTGTTTCACTTTGTTACAAAGCACCAGATGTGCAATCTCTTGGAGTCCTGGAAGAGCTGGAATTTATGAGAGAATTACAGAACAGACCATGAACCATGATTTAATTCTGCAAAGCCTTATTCAGGTACCCCACTGTGGTCACAGTGAGTAGTTCCACTGACAATGATGGGGCTCTTCTGTGTCTGAAGTGAAGGTTCTACCAGGGCCATGGTCCATTTCAGGGACCAGAGAGGTTACAGCTGTGTGGTCATTGGAACAGGAAGGAAAATGCAACAAAACAACTACATGCTGTTTTTAAAAAGCACAACAGGCATTTTGAGTGTCAGGAAGAAGTCATTATCAACAACTATAAAGTTGCAGCTGGGAATCAGGGGTGGTTTCAACAATCCCTTATTTTTTGGAAGGATCTCTTGCCTTAGTAATGGGTGCATTGTGTATGTTCTCTGACTGCTTTTTCTTCTTATAGCAGCTTTTGTTACAAAGCAATTTGCCTTGTATCACATTTGTATTCAGTTCCAATGTTATGTGTCATTTTACACGTATGTAAGCTACTGTATTTTACAACAAGTTTTTTTTTTTTCCCAGTTTTAGATAATATATGGCTTCACAAGAGGAAAAACAAGCTCAGCCCTTTGCAGACATCTTTGATGAAGATGAAGCTGAAAAATCTTTTCTGTTGTCCAAGCCCACTTGCTTAATTATCCTTGGAAAGCCAGTAAGATGTCCGATAGAAGCTTTTCTTCAGATATTCTGCTAACAATTCTACTTTTCCTTTCAAAACATTAGTTATGCTGTCAAAAAGATCAGAGACCTACTTTTTTATCTTTTCCACTTTGCAAATCCTGCAGAGTGTGGTAAAGATTCTGGTCTTACTGAATGAAGCCATTTTTTGGTCTGAGTGACCAGTCAGTTGCAATTAGAAGTGTTATTACTGTACTTAAAAGTCACATGTTGCTCGAAAGATTTCTTTTCTTTTCACATTGGCAACTGAGCTGTTTTTATGTTATTTGGGCATTTAAACTTTTAAAAACTTTGTCAGAGTAAAGACATACATAAACATAAAAGAACATTCAGGTTAATGTACTGATTTACATGTGAAAAGAGGCATGGTGGCAGTCTGCAAGTGGCTGAGATGCTATCATCACAGTGAGGCTGCATAAGATGATAGCCAATAAGTGTGCCTTATGATCAGCATGAGCCTTGAAAGTGCATTCAGCTCAGTAGAAAACCATAGTTTTAAACAAAGGTCAAATTTCTAACTTTATATGAAAAAAGCAACTTTACATTTTTATGAAGCAAACCAGTATAAAATTTTCATTGAGAGACAATGCAAAAAACATGTAAGAAATAGATAATTCTCATCTGAAATTGTTGCTTTCAGTAGATGCTTGATATCAATACAAATTTGAACAAAGGGTTGAAATTGCATAGGCCTGGCCAAGAGGACAGGGAATTAAATATTCTGGTTTTATGACAGTATATCTTATTTATGTCTGATGTGTAGATCATCTATCTTATTTAAGATACTTTTTTTAAGCTAAAAACATAGTGCCATTAAAGCAAAACTAAATGTGTATATTCTCATCACACCTATAAGAAGTGACTGGGCTGGAGTGTTTGCTGATACACTGTTAACTGGGAGTGTGATTTTTTTTTTTGGTGGGTTTTTACTATTTTTTAATCACAAAATTTATCTAGAGCAAACAGTCTGTTGAAAAAGGACTTCTTGTATGCTATTGAAATAAGGGCATAATTCTAAGGGTGGAATGTGGCGAGTTTTGCAAAATCCCTTTCAAGTGGTTGTACTCTTAGAGGCCTCGTTACCCTTGGTTATGTTGGCTCCTCAGGATTCATGTAAGTGATAAAATAAACATTTTGTCGGTATCTAAACCAGGTGTGTAGACTAACAGGGGTGGTGTTTACATATTCATTGTTTTAGTCAAAGAACACTATCCCTATGTATCTCACTCAGAATGGGCTGAACAGGTTTGTGTCATCATTTCTTTGAGACTGAAGATAATAAATTTCAGTCCTAAAGAGTTTCTCATAGGAATTTATGGGCAAATCATAGCTGAGTTTTAGATAGAGTTACTCAGAAACAAAGTCAGTGTAATTACTTTGGAAATATTTAACTGCAAAGGATGGTAACAGTATATTAGCAATGCTAGGCAGTATAAAGCAGTGGATGGTATTAAAAAGAGTGTTTGGTTTTGCCCAGTGCACAACTCATAAGTCCTAATCCTGATGGTAGCTTTTAATTGTTTTTATCATATGATAAAGTATTCTTTATTGTGTAATATGTTTGGGGTTTTTTTCCCTCTGCCTGTTTTTCTTTTAAATGTGTATTTTTCATTTTAAGGGTTCTGGAAAGAAAACATTAGCTAGGAAACTAGCACAAATATGGAAATGCATTTTCATAGAGGGTAAGAACATTGCATTAGCTTCATAATGTCTTTTGGTTTAGAATATCCTCTCTGTTCCCTGTAATTCAAAATGACATGTTTCCAATTGCTGTAAAGATTACTGATAAGGACCAAGTAACCATTTTGCCAGAAATGCAATTGCTGAAAAATGGCCTTTTGGTTATAGAGAGGCTTAGAAAATCACTTTTTTTTTCTTTTTTTTTTTTTTCTTTTTTTCTCAGAAGGGGATATACGTAACACGTAATAATCAAGTTCTGTTCCCAGTCCTGTAAGGTGACTCATGTGACCGTTCTTGTTCACATGAATGCAACTCATTCAGTTCCAGAGAGTATGGAGATTTTCCAATACAGACCATGAAAAAATAGGAGGATCTTTCCTTCTTTTTGTGCAGTGCCTAATACAAGTGGGGAATGTACTACAGGGAAGAAAAAAAAAAGTATAGCTTTTGTACCAGTAAAAGTGATAATGGAAGAAATGGAAGCTGGCACTTTCAAATTTCTAAACCAAAAATATCTGTTGTCTTATTTCAGAAGATGTAGTTAATTTCTCCCACCATGCATTTACCAGAATACAAGTTATCATTAATTTTCTAAGCTATCCTGCTCTACTTCTGACAGTCCCTCTCATCAAAGATTTTTGAAGATCTGTAGGGTAAAATCTGTTGCTTACAACATTATCTTATTCTCTATAAACTCATCACTAGAGATTTTTTTTCTAATTTTGAGGTATCTCAGCAAGAAAGTAGGTTCCTACAAAAATAATTAAGTCTCTGTTTTCTTTAGTAGTAATTTTGTCAGCAGTAACTAAAAGAATTTTAAAATCTGTAAATTTTTAAAAACCCCAGTCATATTTTGCATTTATAATTTTTGACATTATAATTCACAAATCTTGATTAATTCTCTTAAGTTTTATGAAAAAAGAAAACTTTTCCACCAGATTTGTCCTACCAATTTGAAGGCTAATATAATCTTTTTAAGTGAAAAAAAAGAAAGCACATAATAACTTTAACTATGAAGCAATTTCTTGAGTGCCTCTTTGGGGACACCAAATTCTAAGTATGATTTTATGGTATATATATGTACAGTTTTTCTGATTATGAGCTAGCTCTTTATATATCAATTTTTATTACGTTTTTTCTTTTAAATGTCCCCCCTAGTATTTTTTTATTATTTTAATAAAAGTCCTCCAGTGGATGCTATAGCACTTCATATTCCTGTGAATACACAGGCTTATTTATCAAATGAAGTATCTTTATCTTATTTTGAAGATTTGGAATTATAATGTGGTAAAATTCAATTTTAATAAAGTGGGTTTTTTACTTACGTAAATACAGAGTTTTTAGTTTGTAGGATTGTATAACAAAAAAATCATTACTTGGTCCAAAACATAGATCAGACAAAATTCGGAAGGAACCTTAGGAATGTACTTAAGCCAATCCACATTGAATGTATTTAAATGTATTTGAATGTATTTAAACTATTACTGACAAATTTCTATCAAATTTGTTTTCAAAAATCTCTAGGCAGTCCATCACTGTAACACAGTCTGCCATTAAAAAGTTTTCTTAATGACAGATGTAAATCTCACTGTATTTTTATGCCTTATTTCTAGTAGATTCAGAGAATTACTCTTTCCTTCTTTTGCTCATGACATTTCTTTTAATCTTCTGTCTAGTGTACCCACACATGTGTACATATACATTCTTTCAACTTTTGCTAATAGTTTTGTTGGTTCTTTTCCATACCAAAAAAAGAAAGAAAGAAATTCAACATACAGAAACATGAATAATATAGCTCAGAAAGGAGCTCCAGAGGTCATTGATTCCAACCTTCCACTGAAAGCAGGGCCAACTAGAGAAGGTTGCTCAGGGCTGTGTCCCGTTGAGTCTGGAATATCTCCAGGAACGGACACTCCACCACTCTGGGCAACACTCTCCAATGTTTGACCACCTTCATGATGAAAAAAATGCTTCCTAATTACCCCATTGGAATTTCTCACGTTCCTACTTCTGTCTGTTGCTTCCTATCCTATCTGCACTTCTGTGAAGACAGTGGTTCTGACTTTGTGCCTTCCCAGTAAGTAGTTTTAGGCAGCAATAAGAACCGTCCTGTTTTTTTCCAGGCTGAACAAGGCCAATTCTTTTGTCTTCTCCTAGTACGTTCAACACTTTTAATCATCCTGGTGCCCTCCACTGGACTTGCTCCAGTGTATCAATACCTGTCGTGCGCTGTGTTATTTATTTAAAAAATAATCAAAATTAGAGAATTATTAAATAGGAAAGGTGTTCACAGTCTCTTTAATTTGGCAATATACTTTCTATCCATTTGTACAATGAATAGGTCAATACTCATAAATAAAACAAGTCTGGGGTACACTTACAGCACTGATTTTCAGTTGTCTGTGTTGTTTGTTAATACATTCCCTGTCTCAGTTTGTGCCCATGGCAAGTAATGCTCTCCTGAACATGCCCATTGATAGTATGAAGAACAGTATGTGTGACAGTCATCATTGCTAGTAGGAGCAGTTTGAAAACAGCCACGGTATTCTTAGGAGAAAGATTTTAGCTGTATAGGCATGATCCACCTGGCTCCAAGACCTTTCCCTGGCCTGCTTTATTAATAACACAGATAGACCCTTGAGGGTTATTCTTGAAAACTTTAATGAGTGTCTGCTAATTTCAATGACATTGAAGTGTGAAAGACTTCCAGGATCATTCTGCTATGGTGTCAATGCCCACAGAGACAGAGGGCAGGCCTTTGAATTTAATGGGTGTCAAACTTAGAATTTATTTAGTTTTAGATAATTAGACTATATAAGGAATAGGTTTTTAAGGGCTTTTTTCTAAAGCCCTTTAGACACACAATTGGTTTTGTGTGCCTAAATGGTTCTTTTTCTAAAACTTACTTTTAAATTTTGGGAAGTGTTTGAGCTCAAATACTCATCTCTGGCTTATACAACAGTAATGCTAATTTGTTATAAATCAGTAGTTTAAAAAATCCTGCAAGGCTGCTGTTGTGCATTTGTCTGTAGTATATATAGGGCTAAATTGTAGGCAAAAACATCTACCTGGACATTGCCAGAAGTCAACAAGTTGTGGATGGACAAAATATAATAATGACCCTAAATATAATAGCTGTTCATACAAAAATAGTCTGATTTCTGGGAGCACACTTACATACTCATATGTGCGCGTGTGAATGTATATATCTCTGCATGTACATGTCTGTAGATAAAATATTTTGTATTAATTATTTTTATTCTCTCTAATGTGATTTCTCAGCTTTGGAAGTAGTTCAAATGAGTATTAATGAAGAAACAGAATATGGACTTAAGGTAAAGGTCTAATCTAGTAACTTTTCTCACATTCTTGACAAGTACCTATTATATAAGACACTGTTTTGCATTTTACTTTAGTGTCAAGAATTGCTTTTTAAAGGTCAAAGTATTTCTGAAGAACTTGTTACGGAAATGATCCTGAGAAAGACTGAGTCACCAGAAGTTGCTCATTTTGGTAAGTATATTTATAGCCTAAACTTCTTCAAATGAGCTAGCTATAATTTTGACACACTTTGCATCCATTACTGCTCAAATATAATTTATTTTGTATTAGATGGTAGCATCTTGTGCTCCTCAGGTTGTGAAATATCCATAAACTGAGAGTGATTTAGGGATTAATTTATCAATATGGGATACCACAAAGTGTCATACCAGTTCTTTCTGGTGTTAATTTTGAGAAAATTTGCCCCAAATTTTGTGTTGCTATCACTCTCATTTGACAATATTATATGTTTAGAAAACATTAGGATTTAAAATACAGCTATTTTTACTTGAACACCAGCAAAAATATTTCAAACATTTAAAATAATGAAAAATAAGGAAAACAAATTATTTAAAATGCAAAGTATTATGATTTTTTGTTTCTTACAACGTTGTTTATATCCTTTGCATTTTGTCACTGAGAGTAAGTTAATGAAAATAGTATTGGTAGTGGTAATAATTCTTTTTTTGGGGGGGGAAGATTATGTTAAATGAGGCTGTTAAGACTAGTGCTGCACATCTTGCTAGGGTCTGAACCTGCTTTCCTGAACAGAAAACAAACATACTGCTAAGTGAAAAGAAAGGAAAAGAAAATGTAGGGTTTTTTCTGGTGCTGACTTTTATTTTAAATTTCCATCACAGGAGAGAGACAGGTATAGTACCAAGAAAATGTTAGGTTTCTACTGGTCTGAAAACTAGCACGCTTCTGTAAGCTTTCAGTTGCAATGTTTTTTGTTTCTTCTCTAGTCCAAGACTCAACAGTTTTGCAAAAGATGCAGCCTTATCTGGTGAAACCAGGCTTCTAAAACAATATGCAAAAGACAGAGAAATAGGGAAGAAATAAAAAAAAGGACATTATGAGGAATCAAAAATGTGAGGGAAATAGTGGCAGCAGAAATGCCAGTCTCTTAATCCATATGTCAGAACTTAAATAAAAGCCTGAAGAGATGTCTGTCATGTGAGTTCCCCTCTTTGAGCCAGTCTGAATGCCTGTGTGTACCACAGAGGACCACAGAGATCCTAGAGACTGTAAACATGGCTATAGAGTTGATAAAACGTTGGTTCTTGTAGCCAAGCCATTTTCTGTATTACAGATACAAGGAATAGAATAACCTACATCATCTCTATTTTCCCCACCAACTAGCACTCATCTCCAAAACCAGTTTTTGTTAAGTATTTTCTAGTCCTAATAACTTTTTGTTTAGCAACCATTATCTTAATAAAATCATTGGAAATCTTAAGTAGGCTTTCAGCAGGAACTAATCAGTCAATTTGCTGTTAACTATTCAGTAAAGATTTAAAAACAGTGTTGAACAAGAGACTGAGTTTTTTACTTTTAATGTTTGTTTTTAACATTGTAAAATACAAGTTTCTAAACAGTACACACAATAAGGTATTCCTTTCAATTATATTCTCCTGACTTAAATAGTTAATACATATTATGTTGGAGACTGAATGTGTCAAAGATATTGAGAAGTGCTAGAGCAAATGATAATATTTAAAAATTGTAAGTCACTAAAACCATTTAATTTTTTTTTTAACTTCTAAGGGAGGTCAGATATGAAGCTTTTAAGCTATTCCTTGAAATAAACTGTCTGTTTTTAAAATAACATAGGCAGTGGAAAATAACAAGCACACATGTATTTTAGGGTATTGTAGGTAAGAAAATACAGAATTATAACTTCTGTGTAGCTGATATGCTAGCTTTTTTTAAAAAAAAAAAAACAAAACAAAAAAACAGCAGTTCATATTGTGTTAACCTAAATAATATTTGCAAAGGAAAAATCCATGTCATTATCACAGGGGAAATTGACTCAATTATCATTATTTAAATCAAATCAGGACTAAAGTTGTTTATTGATTTATTAATGGCAAGTAATTTACTGGAAATCAGTGAAATGGCTGTCAGTGAAGAGGTTCAGTATCAGCCACACAACAGACAAACCGCATCACTAGGCACTTGCTAAATAATTATAAACACCTCCAAATTTCTAAACACTCTCCTAAAACTAATTCAAAAGACTGTACTCAGACCTGCATGGTTATGCATGCAAACCCCCTCTCAAAGGTGAGTGGGAGTTACCAACTCATATTCCCTTTTCTGAGAATGCATGTTCACCTATTCAAGCACACTTTCTGTTGGAACTGTGGGTGCTCTAGCTTTGTCTGTGTGTGCTATTTCCCACAGTCTACTAATCCACAGACCAGTGAGAAAGCGCCCCATGAGCTCACATATAGACACTCAAGGTGTGAGTCACTATGTGTTTGACCCTATTTTTCAGCTCAGTAGTTGAAATGCAGGTTACTCGCAGGACCTAACAGGGAGGCCATTCTGTCAGGCCTTAGACAGAAGGCTGTAGTGCTGGCACATCAAACCTGGTTAGGCTGCTGTTCTTTTACCTTGTTCTCACTCTAAGGTCCCTTCCCCCAGTCACAAACTTTAATGCTTCTTTTTATGATGGCTCCTTCTATCCTCAAAAATGTCTCAGTAATCCCCTGGTTACTATTTGATCTGTTTGATGGTTGCCTTAGGTAAATTTCATCAGTTAGTCTCCCCATGATGTTATTGGTCTGGGGGCAAACACCCTCTCAGAGAACAAAGAGTTTGGGATAATCTTTTCCCATGTTACACTCCCAGTTCTCTTACATCAGCTCTTGTTATCCGGGATGTGTTGATAAGCAGAGGCTGTGCAGACTCCCCACATGTCACTGCCAGTTAGAATTCTACGAAGGTATCAACAACTTGGAATCCAGGATGTTGATTTCCTAAAGGAATGATTATACATATGCTCTCTCTTGCTTATCCTCTTCTATAAATTTTGCATCTATGGATAGTAGCTCACCAAAGAAGGAGGAGTCTTCAGTCCTAATACCTCTTGCAAAGACTGCTGCTCTTTTGTGTTGCATAAATTTGCATTTAAATGTTATCACATACAATTCTAAGCATTTGGAGCATGCACCATTTCTCTAAGGGAATATTCTCATTATTAGGCTAAAAAAATCCACCTGGTTCTTGCTTAGTCTCTCATTCTGGCCTCATGAATATTGAATTCCTGACTATACAGTAGTTCTTACCACGCTGCATGCAGCCATTAGCAGTCACATTACTCTCCTAGGGACTTGAAGCCACGAGTTCATCTGTGGGGCTGAGCACTGATACTGGGGAAAGGGTCTACATCATATATAGTCAGTGCCTGTCTGCAAAAGAGGACTCAGTGCTGTGAATCCTGAGTGAATGAATGCTTACCAAGTTAGGTGCCTCAGTATGCATACTGTGTGAATAGTGCCTCCTTTTGAGAGAGTTTAACATCCAGGAGCACTGGGGATCCCTGGGAGGAGTAAAGTTGAAAACACACCTTTTTTTGTCTGTATTTCATCTGAAGTAGACAAAGGTACACGATTTTTTTCTCTTATGTACATGGTTTAAAATTTTGCCACTAAATGAATGTATTGTTTAAAGGAGATGAGTGTGACCAATCCTATATTTTACATAACTTTCTAAGAGCTATATTTAATAAAATGTGTTTGGCAGGTTATATTCTCTGTGGATTTCCTTCTCTCTCAGAGGAATACATGACTGTTTCACAGCAAATAGAGAAAATAAAAAATCTAAAATTAAAACCGGATTTCCTGATTAACATTAAGGTAATGTCATCTCCAGTAACTTGCTAGTTGCTTTCCTAATTATTAGTAGTATGCTGCATAAGTAAAAGATACTATTTTCCCCTGTGCATTTGAGTATAGTATTTATTGAGGAATAATAAATTGTTCTATTTTATATTGGAATGGAATTACACTAGTTTGTTCCAGTATAATCATTGCTTATGTAAAATAATGAACATTTCGTAAAACTTCAGTAGCAGTTACAGTCTTTGTCTGCCTACCAATTGGAAGATACAGGTTTTCAAGAAAAGAAAACTTTTAATAACATTCTTGTTTGCGATTTTGCATACACGTACCTCTGCCATTCATGTATTTCAGGAAGAAGCTTTTCACATATGAAAATTAGAAAGCAAATTCTTTATTTTATATTCACTAGTTGTGAAACTGCTTCTTGGTCATTATTAATTAATCTCATTTACAAATCTCAATTTCTTCATGAGTAGTAATGTGACATACCAGATACTTTACATTAGTGACCGATATAACCAGAGAAACATTAATCTTTGTTAGTGTAGCATTAAGAGGACTTTCTCATTGTAACTTACAAGAATGGACTAGCTGGGTACATCCATATTACTAAATAAAACAAGGGAAGAGCAACTCTTCAAACATCAGGCCAACTGATTTGGCAGAACACAACTAACCTGCCTTGTTAGTCAGAATGGGGTGGCCATGTCAAAACTATCTGCTGGGGAAGGCTCTAGGCCTGTGCAGTTCTCCAGATTGTGCCCAGCTAGTCCCCTGGGAAAATGCTAGCTGGCCCACACCAAACTTTGCCAGGCTCCATGCAGGCAGAGTAACAGGATGTATAATCATGAACAAGGGTTCAGGCCCTTCCTCTTGCAATGTTTTATTTATTATCCACTACATTATTTCCATCTTTTACTGTGAATGTGCAGAATGAGCTGTCTGAGACAACTCTGAATAATCAGCCTCTGGTATTGTGCTCCATTCTCACTGGGATTTTGATTCTATTTGTGGTATCTATGTAGTTTGTCAGATGCTAAGCTTCAGTGCATGGACCTAGTCTGTCACTTTGACAGATTTAAGTCTGCATTTGTTTTAATTCCATACTTTTGAGACCTAATTTGTTTGACCATGCATAATGAAAATTTTTAAATACCTGCTTCAAACCTTTTTTTCTATGCTTATGGAAAGATCTCAAAATACCAGAAACACATATTTTTTATTTTGATTTTAGTTTTATTTTTTCAGCTACAAAAAGTCAGTCTTTGTTTTAATACCAGATAGTGAGAAATCCCAGTTTTTGAGAATATATGTTGTATAGTTTCATGTGCAACAGTACAGACAGAAGAGTGATAGTAAATACACTAGAAAGGAAACAGAATTCTTGACTTCATGTAGTTGCATCATCTTCTCTGGGAAGAAGACTGAGACTGAATGCTCATTAAAAATACTTGCCCTAAAGTAAAATGAATAATTTTGCCTTTGATTTCAGTGTGTTTAAGCTATTTTCACAGATACGTCAGAATTGTAGCCATTTTCATTATATCAAAAAGAAAGGAAGAAGGGAGATTGTAGATAACTCTGGAAATAATGAAAGACTGTTATTAGCAGACCAATTTAGAGAAATTTTGTCTCTCTGAGAAAAAGGACAGAAGATTTACCTTTAAAAAAGAACCATATCTGATCAAATTTCTCTTTCCATATTTCAAAATGTGCTGTCTCATGTGGCAGTCATGTCAGCTGTATGACTCAGCTTAGAAATATAGAAACATCCTGAAGTATCATAATACTTCAAGGGATACCTCAGGAAATGAGTGTAGTGTGCCTAGTGCTAACAACAAGATCTCAAAATGAGCATAGTGTGCCTGCTGCTAGCAATGCAATCTCAAAAACATTGTGGTTTATGTAGAAATCAGTTATCTGTTTCTGTAACAACTTGATGTTAACAACTACAATATTTTCTTCTTACCTTAGGTTTTTCAAATATGTTTGAAGGGTAGGTGTTAGTGATTTAGAAAGGCAGAATTTAGTTTGTTGTGACCCACCCCTGATTCCACAGTAGAATTTTAAAATACTCATCTTAAGAACCCTCAGAGATCTGGGGACTCCAAGTGTGTAATAGCACAGTACAATTTAGGACAGGTCAGATAGAAGTGTTATTAACTAAGATCGTAGTGACTGAACATTCAGACAGCATCTCCCCCTCTGCTCCCCCGTTCTCTGCTAAGTGATTGATGAGATCCAATCACATTTTTGTTTCACAGAAAAAAAAAAAAAAAAGAAAGAGAGGAGATAAAACAAACATTTCAGTGTTAACAAAATCAGGTATCCATCCCTGGAATGGATGAACTCCTTAAGTAGCTTGCTAAAAGCAACATTTCTAAGAAGGAATCAATATATAATGTGACAATGTAGGAAGAAGGTGAAGCCTATAGGAGTGGCACACCCAGTATTGTCAAAGCTCAGAAGTGAGGAGGTGGAAACAGTCACTGACTGTTAGAATTACAGAATTATCTAAGTTGGAAGACATTTAAGATCATCAAGTCATGTTAGCTTTTAGTTGAAATGAATGTTCTTTTAGTTAGGATAAACTTCTTAGTCAGACCTCTCAAATCTTATATATTAATAATTTTACCACCACAGACTACTTCCAGATTTATCTGTGTTCAATGTTGTGTCTGCAGGGCTTTTTATGGAAAGATCATTGTTTACTCTTCCAAAGCTCCAAACTGCTGAACTCCTTTAGCCTCTGAGAATGGCACTGTGCTTTTGGGTCATCCTGGAGCTCTGATAGATCAGAGGCACGTCAGCCTCCTTTTCTTCAGACTAAACAACTCCAGTTCCCTCACCGCTTCTCATAATCCCTGTGCTCTAGACCCTTCACCAGCTTTGTTGTCCTTCTTTGACACACTCCAGCACCTCTTTCTTATAGTGAGGGGCCCAAAACTGAACACAGAATCTGAGGTGCAGCCTCACCAGCGCCGAGTACCCAGCGACAATCACTTCCCTAGTCCTGCTGGTCACACTACTTCTGATGCAGGCCAGGATGCCGTTATCCTTCTTAGCAACCTGGGCACACTGCTGGCTCATATTCAGCTGGCTATCAATCAACACCCCCAGGTCCTTTTCCATGAGGCAGTTTGCCAGCCACTCTTCCCCAAACCTGTAGCGTTGCATGGGGTTGTTGTGCACCCAAGCGCAGGATCTGGCACTTGCCCTTGTGGAACCTCATGCAGTTGGCTTTGGCCCATTGATCCAGCCTGTCCAGGTCCCTCTGTAGAGGCTTCCTACCCTTGAGCAGATCAACACTCCCACCCAGTTTGGCATCATCTGCAAAACCTACAGGTGGTTGACAAAGACATTGAAGAGAACTGGCCCCCACTTCTGAGCCCTGGGGAACATCACTTGTGACCGGCCACCAACTGGATTTAACTCCATTCACAACTTTGGGCCCAGCCATCCAGCCAGTGTTTTACTCAGTGAAGCGTATGCCCATCCAAGCCATGAGCAGCCAGTTTCTCCAGGAGAATGCTGTGGGAAACAGTGTTGAAGGCTTTACTAAAACCCAGGTAGTCAACATCCACAGCCTTCCCCTCATCTACTAAGTGGTTCACCTTGTCATAGAACGAGATCAGTTTAGTCGAGCAGGACCTGTCTTTCATGAACCCATGCTGACTGGGCCTGATCACCTGGTTGTTCTGTATGTGCTGCATGATGGCACTCAAGATGATCTGCTCCATGACCTTCCTCAGCACCAAGGTCAGACAGACGGGCCTATAGTTCTCTGTCTCCTTGTTCCAGCCCTTCCTGTAGACGGGCAACACATTTGCTAACCTCCAGTCAACTGGGACCTCTTGCTCAAATCCAAACCACTTTGGCATTAATTGCAAGAGCAATCACAAGCTTGTCTGCAAAATTCTTTTATCCATAAACTACACCTACAGTTGTTATAGTACAAGGTATAACTTGCATGGTAAAATGTGCTCAAGTGTCAGCTATGCTTCTGATATGTAATGTAAAATGCTGATGGGGAAAAACTATGCAAGCGTTGAAGTCTTTCTTTAATATTCGATGCTTCTGAAAATTGTGTGTTTGCTCAGAATGTTATTGGAGAAGAAGTTTATGAATTCAAATATTGGCCAAACAGACACTACTCCTCCATTCTGCAGTTTCAGGAGAAACATAGCAGTACAATGAACACATAATTTCCATTTAATTATTCCTTTCTAGTGTTCAGACTATGACTTGTGCCAAAGAATATCAGGACAAAGGCAACACCCTGATTCAGGGCAGGTGTATCAGCGGAACCAGTGGGATCCTGACGTTATTGAAAAGCATAAGAAACAGAAAGATCAGGATGAAGAGAAGAATGAAGAAGATGAAGAGCAGGAAGAAGAAGAAGAGGTAACTATTGCTAATTTCTATATAGTGCAAAGTATTATAATGTACTCTAGACAAAACTGAACAGATTCCAATATTCTAAAATATCACCATACTACATTATGAATGAATTTTGATGAACTCTAGTCTTAATTCAGTTTCTGTTCTTCTGTAAGAGGTGTGGGATAGTACTTAGATGATAGGTTTAAATGACAGCAAATGGCGATTATTGTATAGCTTAACCTGGGTTCAGTCTCTAATTCAGAAGTCACCGATCTGTTTCTTGCCGTAAGTGGCAAGGGTGTATCAGGAGAATGGTGACTCTATACTGTCTGTTTCTTGGTCTAAGCAAATAAGAGAGTTCTTAATTTTTGTTGATTGTACCAAGTTTTAGTGTTGGTGTTAGACTACTACAAATGTTTTGGTTTTTTTTCCTGAAGGTATTCATTTTGGATTCAGGTTGAATTGTTCTGGTTTATAATGCGGGCCAGACACTTATCAATACAAGTCCTAGGCACATTCTTCTCAGTTTGCAGAAACTACATTCCATTAGGATAGGATCATAGTCAGCAATCACTGGGCTAATACTCATTGCAATACTCTGGAAAGCTACTGTATTTACCTTTGAGTAAAGACAAGAAATAGTTTAGTACATTATTTTATTTCTGTATCTTGAAATGTTGAACTTTTTGTTTTGCAGACTGCAGAAGAACCACTTATAATGCCAGAATTTTTGCATCAGTTAGTGCAGAGGCCTGAAGATATTCTTGAAAATGCAGAGGAAAGAGTTGGACTGTATAAGGATATAATGCTTCATCCTTTAGAAGTAAGAAAAAGCAAAATAATATGATTATGCATAACAAAACGCTTTTTAAAATATCTTGCACTAATATTGTTTTTTTGAGATTTATTGTATGGAGGTGGGCACAAGGCATGCTACAACATATCCCCAAGTTCTGAAATTCATACTGAAATCAATGATAGAAAGTTGTCATCTGTAGGTGTTGTTTCTACTCTTGAGTCAAGATAAAGTAATCCACTTAGAGTTTTGAAAGTGAAACCACACCACAGATGCTTCCTTAATCTAGGAAGTGAAGTATTTGAAGAGCCCAGTGTACCATCAACATTACTGGAGTCCATTCTTGCATGCAATAGCATAAGAAATCTGCTCTTTGCATCTATTCCACTCCAATAAATTCCCTTCCTCACCTGCTACACTGGCTGCAGATTTATATACCAAATAATTAGCCCACCAGTTTGCTTTACCACCTATTTAATTTCTGCAGCTGTGACATTGTTTTTAGTTTCTTTGTTGCATTTAGGAAAGTTGAATGCACTATGTGTCTTTCCGCACACCACCCCTTCCAAAAAAAACCCAACAAACAAACAAACAAAAAACCCCAAAACCAGAACAAATCCAAAGCAATAATTCGTCATTTTATTTTTTACTTTTCTTTTTTTACTATCCTGATACAAGTGATTGCAAAAGCCTCATGTTTGCTGCACACTTAACAGTTACTGTTTACTTATGCCCTTAAATTTCCCTATAGATTAGGTAGATAAAGTTGTGTAAAACTGGTATAATGTTCTTTACTGGAGTAAGAAACTTGCTACTGCTGTGAAGAGAAAAGCAAAAAATGTGTTATCTTTAATCATTATGCAATCTCATATGGATTTCTTATAAGCAAATTACTGGAAAGTTGTTTAGATTAAATTACTTAAGGATCTATACCAAACTTCAACACTTTCAACACGTTCCACTAGTTGGTAGGTCTTACTTAGGCTTCACTAATGATGAATGTATTAGTGAACATACTTTGTGGTCCACAAATACATTAAAAGAAACAAACTTTGGTTTCCTGATAAGTTGTTAGGATGAAATTCAGTAGAAATAAGTGTGAAATACTAGTTAGGGAGGAAACCTAAGCAGCTACAGCATGTGAAATAATTGGCTAGACCTCTGTACTGCAGACAATCTACAACCTGTGGGGTTTTAGTTAGCCATAAACTGAGTCAACAAGTGCAATTATATTGTACCAAAGCAAATATTATGGATGTACTAATAAAACCGTTGTATACAAACAATTATCTGTAGAAGAGTATTATAAAGAAGTCATTAGTTATTACCTGTGTCTACCAAAGATAGGACAAATAATTTCATTTATAGCATAGAAGACTTAGACTAAATGTAAGGAAATCACCTCTGACCGTAAGTGTAGTGAAGAACTGGAATAGATTACTGGGAAAGCTGTAAAGTCACCTTCAAGAGGCTTTTTCAGGGCTGGGGTTAGACCAACATCTGTCAGGAATGGTGTGAGTGTTCTCAATCCTCAGACAGAGAAATTAAAAACGGACATGGGATGCCTATTTTAGTCTAATGTCTTATTTACTAATGGGAAAATTGAAAATAAGAAAAATCAAATATATTGTTCAAATTGAGAGTCAGTACCAAAATGAAAACATTGGTCTCATGGCTGTTATTTCCAAGAAATCTGTTAATAGACATTGTCACCATTTTCCAGCAGAGAATTAAGGTAGTTAGGCAATTAGAAGTTGAAGTCATACAGAAAACATAACTGTGTCTTGATTCTTTGTAGCTCTCTTGCATTTGAGCTAGAAAATCTAACCTGTTTTCTGATCCCATTATAACTCCAGTTTTGGAATTCTCTCTGTGTTTGCCCATTACCAATTAAACATTTCCTTCCAGAAGATTTTATAAATCATCAGTACAAAGAATCTTGACTTTGCTGAAGTCCACTGGAGTCCAGCCTTTGATATGTATAGGAACAGAACAAGCTCAATTACTTTATCTGGTTATACATAAGAGTATGTCTTTGTTCTTAAACAGGACTGGATGGCTGAACAAGATAATCAACATCTTATTGAATTGGATGGAAATCAGCAACCAGATGATCTCTTTGCAGTAAGTAAGCTATGCATCAACTTCATTAACCTCCACTAGAAAATAATTTCTCAGTTCTGTGGATTGTTTATTAATGTGCTGGCAGAAGTTTAAGTTGTGTGTAAAACTCATTTAATTACTATTAGAAAACATGACCTTTGAAATGCTTGCTTTTGTTGCTCTATTAAAACAATTATAAGATTCACTGCACTGCCTCTAGACTTATGTATATGTTACATGAGAATTTTTTCAAGCATACGACAAACTCTTTTGTATTGCATCCATCTGTTTTTAGCAATTTATTTTGTGTATTAGTGTAAAATATCATTATTAACATGAGAAATTAGAATTGGCTTATTTTGTGCTGGTGTCTGAAACAATGCCAGCATTTTAATGAACTTTGACATTGTTTTATAGTGTAATAGAAGACACTTCATTCTTTTCCATTTTACAATTCTGCTGAGTGCTTGTGTACAGATTTTTAGCTCATAACATAGCAACCCATTCTCCCTATTAAAAAAACTACAGTGATAAAATTTGAAGAGAAATCATCTTATCCTCTGCCTCAGACATGAGTTGCTTCAAACCAGAACCTAAAGTGTGGGGTTGAAAACAAAGTGAAAGATTGTCTTGAACAACGTAGGAAGTGAGCTGCTTCTGCAGTTTCACCTCTGCTGTTTGAAACAAATTGAGTCAATTATAATTCTATAAGTATCATTTGAATTTATGCTTAACTTTACTACCAACAATAGTCCTATGGGAAAAAAACCCACCAGTATTGCAGAGTTGGAACATAAAACTTCCTCATTTGTGATCTGTTTGTGAACATTACAACAGATTTATGGTAAAGACTATCAAGCTCTGTAATGATTCCAACCATTTTCCCTATAAGTAAGGCAAAGACCTGTTACGAAACTAGTTCAAACATGACAAAATTTGCTTTTTCATTTAAAGAACACTTGCATTCACACAAGATCACATTCATGAAATACTTGAACTAAATTTAACATAATCTGATTCTCATTGGCAGGCATCTGGTTAAAGTATCTTTTTAAACAAATCACCCAAAGCTGTATTACTTCCAAGTGTGCATAATCTGATCTCCTAAAGAGATTTTCCTCCTTTTCAGCTTTGAGCTTATCTGAATACTTCCACTGCTTTGTGGTAAAGAATCCTTCACAGCCTGTTCCTTTAGAAAGCTTGGGATTCACAACATAATGAGATACAAAGGCTGTGATTCAGAATTTTGCACTGCCTGTATCTACCAAGTAGCTTGTTAAAACTCAACTCAATAACTAGCCTGAATCCAAGCTAGAAATTGGGCCTTGGTGCATATGTAGCCATTATATAAATAAGAATTTACGATTTTAAAAATACTTTGGGAGTCCTTTCAGGTGACAAAAACAATTTTTATTGCTATTAAGTCAAAAGTTATTTTCTCTTCAGTCACTGGTAATTCAACTTCAATCTCTGGATGTTCGAATTGGAGCTCCTATAACTAGACTTCAAAGTGAGCAAGAAGAAATGCTGGATGGACTGGAAAATGTAAGTGTGCTTTACTAAAATATGATTGACTGTAATAATTATAAAAATATTTTTTCATTTTCTGCTGTAAGCTTGTATTACATCTTTGTTTCACAGCAACCAGTTTGTTTTACTGTGCAATAAGGTTATTCCAGAAATGTGAACTTAAGATAATTCTGAGACCAAAATCCATGTAAAAGAGTATGAAAAGATAAAAAGATTGTCATAAAAAAAAGTTAAGTGATTATAACAAAATTTTGAACAAAATGTTTATTTTAGCAATAAAGGAAGAATTAATTCCTTCCAGGAAAATTAAGAAACTTTAGCCAAAGGATAACAATTTCAGCAGCTGACTCTTAGCTCACTCTTTTCATGAATGAGAAACAGCATGCTAGTACAAATTTAGCAAGATCTTGCATAGCTGAAATCACATATATTGTATTTCTTGTAATTACTTAAAACATGAAAAGTTAGTGCTATTTTTTTCTGAATCATGACAGTTATAATTTGTGTCCCTTGCAAATAAAACTGAAAACCTGAAGTCTTTGCATAAATCTCTTCACCTATATTCACTTGCAGTCATCTTTCCCATTTCTTAAACAAAATTTTGAATGTACGAATGGTACCATAACTGGGAGATTCCACCATACATTCTCAGAGAAACAACCCTCCCTTTATTTTTCTGTTTTCTCAGTCCCTGACAAAATCACAAGTGAAGGACTTTCTGTGTCAGAAGCCATATGTGTTTGTTATATGGTTAGTCTGTGTGTAAGCTTTTAGCATCCACATTATTTGAGGCAAGGAGTTCTGCAGCTTACCTGGACATATATGGAATTGCTTCCCTTTTGTTGAAGCTTTTAGCTCAGCGTCCTCTAGTTCTTGATATGCAAAAGTCAGTAAATGGTTTTGTTTTCTGTATCTGCACTCTAAAAACCCATTATTTCGGACTCCTGTCCTGTTCTATTGTAGATGTCTTGTTCCTGGACTGAATAATTCCAGTCTACTTAATCTTATTTCTTCTTGCACAAAAATCTTTTTGTGTGGTTGATCAGTCATATTACCTTTTGTTGAAACCTATCCAATTCTACTGTGTACTTTTTGAGGTTAGAGTAGCAGAATGCACATAGCAGTAAAGATGAGGGCAGGATTTATACAGCAAAAAAACCCCACCTTTATCTTCTATTCTCTTTTTGCTAAACATTCCTAACATTCACGTTGGTTTTCTGGCTGCTCTTAGCCATGGAGCAGATGTTTTCATGGAAGTATGTATTACAATTCCAAGATCTATTCCTGAATGGTGACAGTCAATGACAACTCATCATTTTCTGTGTAAAACTGCTATTTTAACGCCTGACTTCCTAGATTCTGAAGGTCCTTCTGCAGTTCATCACAGTCAGCACTTGTCCATACTATTCTGAATAACTTAGATTTACCATAAACTTTAGGATTCACTAATGTTTCACCTTCTGTAAAAGGTCTATTAAACTTTCTCCTATCACATGATGTTTCTACATGCCTAGAAGGATATTTTGGTCCTGCTATCCACCCGTACAGACTATGGTCCTTTCTTCATCCCCTTTAGAAGAAATCTTGGCCATTTTCTGTCATCTTCAATAAATGGCTGATTTGTACCTCTTTATCATTTTAAACTTCTGAAAATAATAAATGAAACCTACAGAAACTATTTTAAGTACTGTTTTTATTGAAGAAAATTGAAAAACTTTAACATTGTTCTACAATACTGAAATATGTAGTTTTTAAAAATGTTCTAAAAAGCGTGATTTTTAGGTTTGCTTATTTTCCAACAAAATATTTCAAAAAAAGGCTAAGAACAAGGCATATGTGGCTTTGGACAAAATTACATATGCTGTTATTGATGTTTTAATAAACAGGATGAACTTTTCCGGGTTCTGTCATCTTACAAACCAGTAACACAAAGATATCGATGGTGTAGAAGCAGGTGGGGGAAAGCATGTCCTGTGGCTCTAAAGGAAGGTGATATTGTCATGGGAAACCCAGACTTGGCAGTCAGGTTAGCGGAATTTGACACTTCTTATTTTTGTTTCTGTTTTATAAGATAGCTGTCTATATATGTTAGCTTCTCTTCTGTTTTAAGTTTTCTAGGTAAAATGTACGTACTGTCATCCCCAGAGGCACTGAAAACATTTATGTTGAATCCACGGCCTTACCTTTTACCACCAATGCCACTTCCTCCTTGTAAAGTACTAGTATTTGGTCCTCCATTCTCTGGAAGAACAACTGTTTGTAACCTAATTGCACAGAAATATAAAGGAAAGGTAAATTTATAAATGTCATATTTAACAAGGGTATCAACTGAGGCTTAGGAATCAGTTAATCACATTGTTATTCCTGTTATGTTATGTTATGTTATGTTATGTTATGTTATGTTATGTTATTAATATACACAGTGCAATCATACAGATTACAGAAGAAACATAATAATTTAGTGAAATTAATTTATATAAAAGTAGCTACATTTAAAAAATAGCTTTATTCACCCTGTATTTAAGACAAATATTTATGTGTCAGTTATTTCTCCTAGCATAAGAATATTAAGAATAACTTTTGTATCTAAAATAACTACATGTAAATGCAAATTAGAAATTATTTTTTCCACAAAAAAACCCTCCTGCACTTGAATTATATATAAATTTTTCTGAAATTTGCAGAGCTTTTCCAAATTAATTTCATTGTCTAGATGTTGAATCAAATGCTATATTTCTCTTCTGTGATACTTTTATTTTTTCAAATAATTTCACTAGGTTCTTGATATGGCCAAACTCATTCAATCCCGTATGGAAGAATCAAGAGAAGAAAACATCGAGCAAGTGCGGAGGGATACAGTAGAAAAGGCTATAACAGCAGTGAAAAGCAGGTTGGAATTAGAAAAACAGTCAAGAGAATCAGGTGAATAATGTATTTCATGGTCTTTGAAGCTATCTTATTTGCTTTAGATTATTTAACTGAAGCAATTGCTTCGACTTATAAAATATTACAGAGTTGTTACAGTTGTGCGTTCAATATGAACTAAAAGAACATGCAGTGAAGGGAATAGCTGAATAGAATTCAGTATTTTTGTTATTATATATAAATCCTCTGAAGTTGAGTGCCAGGAGCATGTAAGAAAGTTTTCTGGGCTCTTTTTGAAAGAAGAAATTGGTTTTGACTGATACTGGTTGGAAACCTTCCACTTGGGTGACTTTCTGACAAGTTAAATCTCTGCAAAATTGCAATTTTTTTCAAGAAAGCAGCTTGTCAGCTACGTTGATGCAAACCCACAATCTACAGATTTTCCACTTTGGAGAAGCTTTCCAAGTATGCTATCTCAGATGGCACTTTCACAAGACTGTCCAGCACTGGACACACATTTGGACTTCTTGAGCTGCCCAGATTTTTGCAGCTTGATGAATTCAGAAAATATTTTGAAAAGATGAAAATAATATGTTCTTTTCATAGAATCATAGAATTGCTCCAGTTGGAAAAGACCTTTAAGGTCATTGAGTCCAACCATCAATTCAGGACTGCAAAGTCCACTACTAAACCATGTCCGCAAGGGCCATATCCAAATATTTTTTGAATACCTTCAGGGATGGTGACTCCACCACTTCCCTGAGCAGCCTGTTCCAATGCCTAACCACCTTTTCCATAAAAAATATTCAGTCCGAACTTCTCCTGATGCAACTTGAGGCCATTCCCTCTTGTCCTATCGCTAAATGTCTTTTAATATCATATAAAAACTAGTACTGCTAGAGAGCCATTTATGTCTCACAGGCTAATGGGAACTAGTCTTGCCTTCACTGGGCTGGAAAAGTGCTTCCCAGCAGGTGTGTTGGGGAATTCCACAGATTGGGAGGCCGCAAATGAAGAGAAGGCTGACATGTAGCTGGTTTAGTCAGATGGATTTTAGTGGTGAAGTACTTGTATAAGAGGGTTTTCTACTGATTGAGTTTCTGTGAATTTAATATGATTTCATAACTAGATGATAGATGATGGCAGAGCAGTAGATGTGGTTTGTCTTGATTTCAGTAAGATGTTTGACACTGTCTCCCACAGCATCCTCATAGCTAACCTGAGGAAGTGTGGTCTGGAGGATTGGGTAGTGAGGTGGATTGTGAACTGGTTGAAAGGAAGAAGTCAGAGAGTTGTGGTCAATGGGATGGAATCCAGTTGGAGGGCCGTGATTAGTGGAGTCCCTCAGGGGTCAGTACTGGGACCTGTACTATTCAATATTTTCATTCACAACCTGGATGAGGGAACAGAGTGT
>VZRW01003939.1:8844-55301 GCA_013398125.1 Aegotheles bennettii | reverse complement strand
TGTGTCCAGTTCTGGGCCCCACAGTTCAAGAAGGACAGGGAACTGCTTGAGAGAGTCCAGCGCAGAGCCACAAAGATGATGAAGGGAGTGGAACATCTCCCTTATGAGGAAAGGCTGAGGGAGCTGGGTCTCTTTAGCTTGGAGAAAAGGAGACTGAGGGGTGACCTCATTAATTTTTATAAATATGTAAAGGGTGAGTGTCAGGAGGATGGAGACAGGCTCTTCTCAGTAATGACCAATGATAGGACAAGGGGGACCGGATGCAAGTTGGAACATAGGAGGTTCCGGGTGAACATAAGGAAGAACTTTTTCACTGTGAGAGTGACAGAGCACTGGAACAGGCTGCCCAGAGAGGCTGTGGAGTCTCCTTCTCTGGAGACATTCAAAACCCAACTGGATGCATTCCTGTGTGACCTGCTCTAGGTTGTCCTGCTCTGGCAGGGGGGTTGGACTAGATGATCTTTCGATGTCCCTTCCAACTCCTAACATTCTGTGATTCTATGATAACTATAGGAGACGTGCAAGAACATAGGGGTGTCAAAGATGCAGATGATTCTGAAGAACCCACTGAAATCAGAGAAGGAATAGACTTGGAAGAGGAGACTAGTAGAAAATCTGCCATCATCCAAAAAAGTAAAAAGCAAATCTTAGCTGTTTTAAGCATCCATTCCATGTCTTCAGTGTGTCTTGCAAATGAAAAAGTGAAAGTGAATCTTTTTTCCCTCATTTACACATGTAGGACTATTTTAAATTTTTTCCTTGTTGCTGATATTGTTGTATTGAGGAACCTAAAATGAAATTGTTAATTTTGTCATTGAAAGATATTAACCCAGTAATACCACATTTGTGTACAGGGAAAATAAACTCCCTCTGCCCTTTGTAGGAGCTAATCATGTATTTTGATGGAAAGTTTGGTATTTTCACTCACATATCTCTTTTATGCCATAAGATTGTTTCAGAATCAGATAAGGAGATTAGATTAATTCACACAAAAAAACAAGTGAAGATAGGATCTGAAATCAGGAGTAGGAATTTTTGCCACTTGAATATGAGAAACTTAAAAGTATGCTAAGTTTTAATTAACGTGTTGAAATATACTTAAACAAATTATGTATGTTTGTAAGCCTGTCATGTTTTACAAATAATAGTAATCTTTTCATACAGAACAGACTGATGTTTCATCTCAACCAAGGAATATAGATTATTAGGTAGATCCAGTTAATGGACATTAATGAAATATATCCATAAGGATAACGGAAATGAAATTAAATGTGGATTACGAGGTAGTTTTTACAAATTTCTATGTCTTTTTAAAGACATTTTTTTTTCTTCATTTATATTCTTCCTTAAATTTATGACGTTCTATACCAGCAAAAGTTGTTGGAGAGAGCACTAAAGAAAGATCTTTTCTTGAACTGGAGAAGTAGAATATAATATCTTTAACTATGATAACTGCAGTCTTTTTGGGTTGGGGTTGGGTTGAATTTTTTTTCAGAATGGAAACGCTAGTAAGATACTGTCCCCTCCCCAGGGAGCTTGTAACATGGCAAAAATAACCTAATAATGTCTAAACTTGTGCATGTAAAAAGTATCAGCACAATCAATGAAAAATCTTGGCATAATTACAGAAAGTAAATATGGCATTTTTTCCAAATTATACTCTTCACACAGTAGATATTGCAGTTGCTTAAAACAGTTCTTCACCAAATTTTACCAAATTAATATATAAACTGTGAACTAACTCTGAATGTTCCTTAAATTTTTTTTACGTCATTACAGTCCATTGTGTCAGCGATTTATAACAAAATATGGATCCAATATGAACATTTTGTGCATCTAAGGGAATGCAGGCTTCTTGATTGTTGACAATATACTGGCTTGATCTATGAGTTGTATTGATTTTTAAATTAATCTGGTCAACATTTTGATTTAGGAATCAAAGAGGAACCAAATCAAAGGAAATTCTCAGGTGCTACAGGTGCCTGGTTGTTCTAGTACACAAATGTCATTCCATTCATCTTAAAACAATATTTCACTTAGTGGTGGAAAATACTGTACAGTTATGGAGGGGTTTTTTTGTAATGAGAGAACAAACCAAGATCTTAAAACTTATCTTTATGAAATACCCTCTAGAACTGCATTGAGAATAACTTGTATTTGATTCTTTCTCAGTATGATTGTGTAATATTGCTTAAAATTACTGCTGCACTGTAATTATGAAGTGGCTGGATTTAATTGCCTCACAGTTATTCCTGACCAGAGGTAGTAAGTATTTCGGAATTTTGTAAAGTGCTTTAAAAATTCGCATTGTTAGGAATGTCAGAGATAACTGCTGAACACCCAGAAGTTCAAGCCATGGTAGAAGAAGCCATAAAAAGTGCATCAGTCTCCGAAGTTACACTGTCACCTGAAATATATGCAGAAGTACTGGAGAGAGCTATTGCAGAGGTAAAACCACAAGTACTATATAGTAAAGTGCTTTTTTCTAAGAGCAACCTGTAACAGTTTATGTTATCGATATATGTTCTTAATTTTTCTGTTTGAAAGATCAGTTTAGTTTATATCACGTAGTCTGAAAGCTTACATAGGATTGATGAGAGATTGAGCAAGATCATGAAAGACAAATCTATTGAGGACTACTATATATAAATTACTTCTGTCTTGCAAAGTACCTGGGCTACAAAATGTTAACGGCTGGGACAATTATCTGCGGGAAGTATCACTGTATGCTTGCCCTATTCTTTCACTCTGACTATTAAAGAGCTCAACACCAGATACAAGTGTTTGAAAATAATTATATATGAAGGTTTATTCAAGATTCTTCAACTATTTTAAATTAGTTCACTGGTTTGTAACTGGAATCTGAATTCTTTATAGGCAACATTAAAAAATCACTGGCACATTAATCTCTTTTTGTTTAAAATGTTTTTATTTCATTCAGACATATAAGACATTATAAAGGGGTTACTTTTTATTGACCTGAAACAGCAATAAGGAAAAATAGTAACATTTAGAAAATAATTTTGTATTGTGCAGTCTTTTTATTTGACTGAACCTGACATTTTATAACAGCTTATGAAGAAGAACAAGGACAGGTTTCCTGGTGCTCCAGAAAAAGGTGGATGGGTAGTGGATAATTACCCTCTCTCAGTAGATCACTGGTCAGCTTTATCAGAAAAAGGACTTTTACCTGACACAGTTGTCTGTCTGAAGGATACAGAAAAACATGGTTAGTAAACACATGGTAATGAAACGTAATCTTTTCTTTTTTCTGTGTTGATATCTGTATATAAAGCACACTTAGAAGAAAAACTAGTAGTTATGTCCCATTTATGAAGTTTCTCAGGTCTAGAGAAGGAAGAATTCAGTGAATCGACAAGGTTACCCCAAATTTCTTACAGTTTGGATTAAGGAAATTACACAGAATTTAAAACAGGGGTGTTTTACAAAATAAGTAAAGAAAATTCCTCCAATTTATAATCCTATTTACAAAAATACCTGCATGTATCCTGTTCCCCACCCTGGGGTCAAAAAAAGTTGAGCAACTTCTTTTCCAGATTGATACAGTAGTTCGAATTCAGAGGAAGGTATTTTTATTTTATTATTTCAAGCAGGAAGGATGGTTAGTAACAGTCATGAAAAACTGTATACTTTTTGCCTGCCAAATCATGTCCTAATGGATCATGCCTGATTCATACCACACCACAAGTTTCATTGCTCTGTGGCAATGTTTGATCACTGACTGTTCAACCCAGTCCATTATCAAAAGGTCTTTCCATAGCAGAAACTTCCCTTCAGGAAAGGAATGATAGGCCTATTCATACTAGGTCAAGAAAGCTCAGTAACTGCCCGATATTAGAATCAATCCAGAGAGTTTTTCAAACCCTTGTCCCTGAACATAAAATGAGCAATATGAGCAAATCGAGGTTACAGTTTACTCAGAACAGATTTCTTTTCAGAAGCATGTCATCTGGTTAGCTAATCATCCTCACAGCTACAGTACTGAAACTACTTAGTCACATAGCTTTGTGAAATTTTGTAACACCTGAAACATCTTAGCTAAAAGTCTTCCAATGTGACTGGAGCTCATATACACACTAAATACAGACCAAACATTTCTATGAGAAATTTCTAGATCCAGTGTTTGTCAGGAAATAATATTTGCTGTTCCTATCATTCAAGGAGACCTCATCTCAGATACTTTGAGAAAGAACTTCATGACAAATTGCATTTCCGTGCCTCATCTTTGCTTCCTGGAGATTTCAAGCACATTGAAAAGTTCATGAACCTAGTTTCTGGAACACAGTGTCCTTTCTTACAACCACAAAAAGCACCTTATTCATGTAGTTGGCATGCAGTAATGTAACGTTAATAACAGCATACTAAATAACAAACAGCAGGAATCAAGCTGCAGCCTTTTCTGCAGGGAGAGGACTGACATGGGAGAGATGCTTTCAGAATTACGTTAACTTTCTCTTCACTTCTCAGAATTTAACAAATTAGTGAATTAATTAGATAAGGAAAAGGTTATCTCATCATCCCTGAAAGGCTTCATTCTATATCAGACACTTTGGGAATAGATAGTTCTTCATGGGAACCATGTTGAAAACTGGTGAATAGTAACTGCCCCATTTTTTTATTTCAGGAAGTGAAGAACTTAGGAGTCCATAGCAGGGGCTTTCAAATGAAAACCTCTCTAGGGCTTTCAAATCATGTGCTTCCTTCCTTCAATGTACACCTCTCTGCCTTTCCCACTATTTCTCAAAATCTAGCTCTCAATTACCTGTTCTAATCTGAACAACGTATTTTATACTTTTGGTAGCCATCTATTTCATGCAATGACCTTCTGTTTCTCTAGTCTGATAGATGGCAGATTCTTTAAAACATAAGTGTAAGCCCTTCCTAGAAGTTAGAGTTCCTTCATGAAACTTAAATTTTTGTGCTCACAACCCCGATGGTATGTTTGAACTAACACTGTTAGAGTCTTTATATCACATAGCTAAAAAGGCTGCTTTCTTAATTACAACTCATTTGGCCCTATGTGTAAGTAGATTTCAGGATTAGAAGGAAATTCACCATTTTTAATGCATTTGAGATGATAATAAGTCTATATCCTAATTTTATTACTGGAGCTATATCAGCCTTTCATATGAAGCAATGAAAACTTACTTTTCCTCAAAGTTTCATTCACTGGTGGGAGAAAATTAATTAGCATACTTTAAATGATAAAGCATATATTTTTACTGTCTCAGCTTGAAACAAATAATGCGCAAATTGAATATTTGTCGCCTGTCATAACAAATCAAAGTGAAATATAATACTTGCATAGAGATTTTCTTAAGACACATCAAATTACTTTAAAATAGGACATTGCAAGAACATTGTTCTTTCAACCAGAATCATCTGAGCTACCTACAGACCTGCTCCATTAGCAAGCTAGCTTATTTCTTGTTACTACCAGTAGCAGATATTCTCAGGTCAGCCACTTAGGACTTTGCTAATTTATTATCCATTATTCTAAAGGCTTATAAGTCACTTGCTCAGTTTGATCAAATAATAATGAAATCCTTCAACAGATGAAACAATATTGAATCCTTTGAGAGAGAAACTCATGTGTTGGTACCCAAGGAAGAAAGAATGGTTAGTTATAGTATAGTAATTGTGATTCTTCTGGATGTTCTGCATATGATAACTCTGTAATTAAAGCTGCTTCACTTCAGTTCAATGTCATTTGGACTCTGAATAATGAAGTAAATTATTGCTCTTCGGCATTGCTGCTTTTCATCATACTGTGAGAAAGCACAAAGATGGGAAAGTGCATGCCTGGGCCACCAGGCAAAGCCACTGAAAACTCACAATTTTTTGCAATAGAATACTGAGACAGAATTATCTGAAGATGAGTTTACAAACTCTATTTTTAAAAAATTTCCTTCACTCACCCTCCTTTTTTCAAAAATACATTTAAATGAAAGTATTGGTTTAAAATATAAAATGGTCATGCAAAAATATCATCTGAAACAAATTGACACCAATGTTCCTGACAGTTAAGTGACATGTTTCTCTCTGTTCAAATGAAAATAAAAATACATTTTATTTTAGTTGATGATAATGATCAAGCAAGATATGGGAGGAACAAGTATGAGTAAAGTGAGATGAAAGAGACAAGATCTTAATGTCCACTATACGGTTTGGCTAAAAGTGTAGCTTTTTGCTTCTGTATGTTTCCTTGAATTTAACTATTTTGTTTCATTTTGTTCTTTCTCGGTTTTGTTGGGTTTTTTTCTGTTTGTTTGGTTTTTTTTTTCATTTGGGCAATTGTGTTAACTCTTTATTTGATTTCTACTAATTTCTGTAATAAATTTCTGTAATAATGTAGTTGTGGACTTTACATTTTCACAGCATTTTGAGTCCTTACTTTGCAAGCAATTCCCTGAACTAGTCTGAACTGGCATAACTCCACTAATGGAAATGGATTTCAGCCACACAGCCATATATCATAAATCCATTTGCCAAATTAAATGAGTTAGTAGAGTTCCCAGAAGAAACAGCGTATTCTTCATAGTCTGTCAACCAGCTGTAGTAGTATAGTTATGTGCATTGTTTATATTTTTACTTGAATGGTTTTTATTTGTCTCTTCATAGTTTTCTTTGCACACATACAAGCAAAATAAACGACAGACATACATGGTATATGGAAATATAAGATAAATCCTTTCAGTGCTGTCTCACCTTATAGGCTTCATCATAACCTTCCCATATCCGACACTCAGTTTATTAAGTGCTTGAAATTGAAAACAAAGCTCTAAAACCTTAGAAAGCAACAGTAGAATACCATTTCAGTGGTATATATGCCTTTTATTTGCTTTAAAAAGAAGTAGGAAAGTTGTCTATAATTTATTAAATAATTTTCCTGACCCAAATAACTATAGGTTTAGACAGGTGCATAAAACTAATTATGTTGTGTATTGTACTGCAGGAGTCTGTATACTACGCAGAACATACCTAGCAAATAGGGATGAAATTAATTCTAAAATTATGAAAAGACTAACAGATGAAGCGTTAGAAAAGAAAAAAGAAGATGAGGAAGAAGAAGAAGAAAGGTAAAATATTCCAAATATCTGAATGTATAAAATGAACACAAGAAAATTCTAGCCTTGCTTTGTGTTAAAGGTATCAGTGCATTTATCAACACAAATGTACTAAAACAATACACTAAAACTAGTAGTGATGTATAGGAAATAATCCAATATGTGTTAACTTTGAGGAATATTGCATTTAGATCAGTAAATATGGTGGCAGAAGATTCTCTTGCTAAATGCATTTTCATTGGCCTTTCATTAGTCCAGCCTTTTGATGTAATGAGACAATAACATTTTAGATGATAAAATATATTTGATTTTTATTTTGTACAACCTAAATTATATTTCAATTCCCAACAGTATATTTCCACATCTTTACTTTACATTTAATACATCTACTTTACATTTAATATATCTGCAGTAGTATTTATATGTCTTTAGCTGAATAATCTTTTACTTACAGAAGAGAAATGCAAGAAATACTGACATCAGAGGAAGATCAATCTTTAGAGGCTGCTGAGGAGAAAGGTCAAAGTGTGTATCGTTTGACTTCTATTTTATCTAATTATGTGTTTCAAATAATTTAGCAATTTGGGTTTTATGCAGATTTTACAGTTTTTATTTCCTTTTTTTTCATTCAGCATCTAGAAAAATTACTTTATATTACTATCTTTGCTTCACTCATTCAGGCACTCATTTCTATGCGTGATTCTTAATGGATGTTACAGAATAGACACATGTATTAAATCAGCCAGCACGATTATGGTTTTCAATAAATCTGAAGGACAGGACTCTCTATCTCCTCTAGTAACTTTTCTAAGTGGGTTATTAACTGTACTGAAACTTACTACTCATCAAAAATATGTATCCCATCACAAATTAGAAAACATTGTTGGAACTTAGCCAATAGGTAATGAGAAAATTGCAAAACTGTCTGATTTTTCTGTTCTTTCTCAAAGAAGGTCATCCTGAAGCAATTAAAGGGGAATGGAAATTATTTCAAGAATTACTCTCTTAACATGCATAAAGAATTGCTGAATCTGGTAGCAACACACATTATGAACTGCTGAATCCGATAGCCCAGTAAAAGTTAGACTGCTGCACCTCCATGTCCCCAGGACCATGCAGTAATGAGTCTGAGCATTTCCCCCTTCATCCTCCCGGGCCTCCCCAATCCACTTTGATCCCTCCTTCTCTTGCCTTTGATCCTTCTCAGAAATGCCTCAATATTAAGTCTCTCACAATCCTGAACTGCTTTTCCTGGCATCCCCTAATGAATCCCATACCCTGTATGCAGTAATCCCCCTCAGCCAGGGACAGCATCTGTGGTTGACTCATCTCAATAGATCTCACACCCAGCCAATGCCTTCGTCATCCTCTTCTAATGACCCTGAGGAGAGCCAAGACAAGGCTTTGTTTGTCTTTATTAGGTTTTTGGGGTTCCCCCCACCTGTCATTGTTCCTCCCTTCCTTTGTGCTTATGGAGATTAGCCTTTAATAACATAACCTGACAACATTAAAAATAACAGAATTATGTGTGTTACATGAGGTTTCCCTCATGTAACAATATTAATAAAACATTTTGGGTAAAGATTTTCTTACTTTGTTTCTTTTTCTGTTGACAGAACCACATATTGGTTTTTTTAAGCCACTCTTTATTTCCTATTTTTATATCAGAATTGTGTTGTATTTTGTTTCCAGCTATGAAAATATAGTATAGGACAGGAGTGAATAATCTATAAGGAATGAGACTTTGGGGGCAGGCCAACTGTCACAAATAGGCTAGATTTTTGCGCAATTCTGTCAGTTGGGTCGAGGTTTAGAATTACAATATTTTTATACCTCAACAGTCAAAAAAGTCACAGGGTTATACTTTCCTTTTTGCCTTCTTTAATCACTGCCTACTTTCTTTGAAGAATGTCTGCTATTTGGATCTGCTGTCAAGATGAAGTACCATGCACGAATATCTGTCTGCATTTAAGAACTAGGTTGGGTACTTTAGAGTATTTTTTTCCTCCACTCTGAGATCTCAAGGTTTCTCCATTATAGCCTGGAGCTGAAATTAAAAATTGAGGTGCATGAATTTCATCTTTTTTTTTCTCTCAGCAGTGGGGGCCTAGACTGCCATTACTGTCTTCCTTTTAAACATAACATACTGGATTCTGTAGAAAAACATTACGGCCAAGCTTAAGTTCTGTATTGTCGATATGTCTCACATATATTTTCTTTCATTACCCAGTCTGGCATTTATTTTACCTACATATAACAAGGCCTAAGTTGTAAAGGTAGTATAAGATAGACTGAATATGATAACATGCTTTTAATTTTTAATTAGGTAACATTTAATTTACTCTCTGAAAAAATACTCTGCTCTTTAAATTGCATATAAACTTTTGAAAAGATCTACATTATAACCTTTTTATAGTTTCTAATAAAACACATATCTCTTCTCCAAAGTGAATGAGTTCTAAAGTATTAAATGTAAGGGGTTCTACACAGTGTTATCTCTGTCTCAGACAACAAAGCTCATCTTAGTTTTGAATATCTAACTCATTTTGATCTGAGTACATCAAACCAATAATTATTAATGATAGAAGTAATGTCATATACACAGTTGTGCTCTTAACATGTGATAAGTCCTTGTTCAGAGAAAATCATGTTTTCCTACGCCTACATTTGATTTCAATAATCAAATACTGACTCACCAAAACACTTCAGTCATGCTGCTCTTAGCCTGACATCTGTTTTATTTCACATGTAATTTCATCAGCACATTGACTGCAGCTTTTCTCCCATGTGACGTCTTTACAAAAATATAAATGAATTATATGTTCACAGTTTTGTTTTTTGTTGTTTTGTTTTTATTTTTGTTTTTTTTTTTATATATATATATATATAGCAGTTATGGTATAAAATTAAAAGCTCAGAAAAGTACTCCAAATCATGTTCTTTTGATATCTCATATATCATATTTTATGGGAATGGTTCAAAGCTGCACCAGCGGAGGTTTAAACTGGACATTAGGAAGCATTTGTTTATTGAGACAGGGATCAAACACTGGAACAGGCTTTCTAGAGAGGTGGTCGATGACCTAACCCTGTCAGTATTCAGGCAATATTTGAACCCTTAATAACATTCTTGATCTTGGTCACCCCTGAATTGTTCAGGCAGTTGGACCAGATGGTCATTGCAGGTCCCTTCCAACTGAAATAGTCTATTCTATTCTTTAAAAATAAATGTGCATTTCAATAATTGCAATTTTTGTAACCTCAGTGGGACATTGAAGAAGCTGGGATTGCTTCAGGACTGAACATATTCAAATTTATAATATCATTTGTGTTTAAAAGGAGAAAATGGTTCCAGTAATGAGCAAGGTACTAACAAGTGTCTTAATGAGAGTGAAGTAAATGGAGAAGGAGACTTTGGGTAGATTTAACAAATGTATGTAAGTAAGTTAGGAAGCTAAGTTCAACACTGAAAATGTCTGTTGAAAGTACACATAACAATTCATGTGGTAACTCTTGTTTGTAGTGTCTAGCTGAAAGTTATAGCCCCACATCTTTTTTTCATATTTCTTGACACAATTATTCTAAGCTTAAATTATTTTCAGGAATTTCTTACTGTATTTAAGCATTTTTGCAACAGCTCTTCATGAGTGTGGATTTATTTATACTAGGAGACAGCTATATGAGTTCATGAGAATATATTTCAGGCACTGTAGGAGAGTTACACAGCTCCAAGCAGATCTGTGGGTTCATTCCAATCTTCCTGAAGTAAAACTTGGCCTGCCATGTTTCAGCAATAAAATATCCCATACAATTGATCTTGCCCACTGAAGCAAACAGTTGTCATGGTTTAAGACTTTATGTCCTGTACAGGTTGGGGGCTGACCTGCTGGAGAGCAGTGTAGGAGAAAGGGACCTGGGGGTCCTGGTGGACAGGAGGATGACCATGAGCCAGCAATGTGCCCTTGTGGCCAAGAAGGCAAATGGCATCCTGGGGTGCATTAGAAGGGGGGTGGTTAGTAGGTCGAGAGAGGTTCTCCTCCCCCTCTATTCTGCCCTAGTGAGGCCACATCTGGAGTATTGTGTCCAGTTCTGGTCCCCACAGTTCAAGAAGGACATGGAACTGCTTGAGAGAGTCCAGCGCAGAGCCACTAAGATGATTAAGGGAGTGGAACATCTCCCTTATGAGGAGAGGCTGAGTGAGCTGGGTCTCTTTAGCTTGGAGAAAAGGAGACTGAGGGGTGACCTCATCCATGTTTACAAATATGTAAAGGGTGAGTGTCAGGATGATGGAGCCAAGCTTTTGTCAGTAATGACTAATGATAGGACAAGGGGCAATGGTTTTAAACTGGAGCATAGGAGGTTCCATGTAAATATCAGGAAAAACTTTTTCACTGTGAGAGTGACAGAGCACTGGAACAGGCTGCCCAGAGAGGTTGTGGAATCTCCTTCTCTGGAGACATTCAAAACCCGCCTGGATGCATTCCTGTGTGATGTACTCTAGATGACCCTGCTCTGGCAGGGGGGTTGGACTAGATGATCTTTCGAGGTCCCTTCCAACCCTTAGGATTCTGTGATTCTGTGATTCTGTGATTTGTCAACCTGGCTTTTCTGTCAGAGATTACCCCCTTCCTATAGCAAACTCAACTGGAGCACAGGTATGCCTATGCCTCAGTCACCGTAGCTCAAGGTAGTGTGTTAGTACAACCACATCTTCATTGATGTCTCTTCTGCTACACTTGCTACTTGAGCAGGAACTCTTGCAAGAAATAAATGGGTAGCTGGAGCTGATAACTCCAGCTGTCACCTCCTGTGCTTGTCCTTCACAGCTGTTAATATAAATATTTGTTATAAAACCTTTACTAGTGATTCCACCTCCCCTTCTCATATGACAGTGGAGTGTTGAATCAGTACTCATCTCTTTAGTTTTTATTTCATGTTCTTGCTTTTTATTTTTACCATTGTGTTAAATTCAGTAAGATATTTTAAACAGCAACAAAAATAAATATAATAATAATTAAACCTGTACATACATTCCTCAGTCTTTGAAGAGAAATGCTTTTTGCAATCAGATGTAATTATAACATTTACCAGGCAGTTGATGTGTGCTCAGTCCTACAGCCTCTACGTATATTTCCTTTGTTTGTCTTGGCTGGCTTGCATCCTGCTTTGTTTTTTTTCTACCTCTAACTGGAGGATTTTCAGTAAGAGAGCTTGAAGAAGGACAGTTTATTCATCTGCAGACAGGGGATAGCAAATTACTTGTAACAAAAACTTCAAAGCAAGCTGTTTATTCAGTCTTTGATCAAAGTTGCATGATCTTCAAAGCCACTTTCTGCCTTCCTTCATAAGCCAGATATGATAATTACATTCTAATACCTGTAATCACAGCATTTTAGGTGGAGAATTTTCAAAATTTGAAACAGAAAGCTTATGAACAACTTTCTCAATTAGATCCCAAATACCTCCAGTTCTTAAATTCTTTTAGTCTCTCATTCAGAGAAATAAAGGCTGAGGGATATTGGTTTAGTACAGCTACACATTCCTATGCAAAAAAAAAAAAAGACAAAAGCCTATGATTAGAGCTATCAGCCTCTCTAAAAGTCTTTGTTGCTTTCTGAACATCTATAAGAAAAAGGGCATCTTAATTTACTTTGTTTAATGTCTGTTCATCCTTGACCCTATCCAGCACCAGTCTTGTAAATGAATTCTCTTCAGTGTTGAGACACACAGTAAAAAAAGGGACAAGCTTAGCTTCCGTGCCACAGCTATTTCCATTGAAGTCTCTAGGACTGTCTGTGATTAACTTATGTATGCATGTGAGAATTTGCATGTTGACAGCCTTAACAAAGTGTCTTCCATTTTGCACATATTTTTCTGCATGTCATTTTCCTCTTTGTGTATATTATGATTTATTTATTACAGAGCATTAAAGCTCATTTTGCTTGACTACATTCCTGTATATATTGAAAGAACATAAAGAACTAGACTAAGTGAAGAATTTTCTCAATTTGACACATGCTACAGGTTGTGGGGTTTTGTCTGCCACCCACATAAGAAGCTACTGTTTTTTTATGATATAAAATTTCCTGATTCTGCAAAAATCAGAAATTCAATATTTCCAAGCTGTTTTTTATTATGTTTGTGGTTTCTTTGCCAAAAAAAAGAGACGTACATGAAAACAAATGCCATAATTTCAGATTTTAAAATACATTCTTGTTTAATATAATTTGAGTTTTGGGTAATCATAACGTGTTGAGATGTGTTAATGGTATTTTATTACTCTAACTATGATCTAAGGACATAAGCAAAACTAGGCTTGTAGGAAAAAGTAATATTATTTATCGACCAACTGATACTGTTGGAAAAATTGTACCAGACTTCAGGTGCACAAGCCCTTCTTCAAGTCAGAAGCACTTCCACCCAATAGGAGCTCTTCTGTAGAACACCAAGTATGCTTTTTTGAAAGGTCTTGTTTTTCAGCATAGTTTGGGCACAGAACACATTAATTATAGTGAATTACAAATATTCTTAATTAAAAGCACTGAATTAAATAAGGTACTTCTCCACTTTATTCATAGTCATGTGGCATCTGATAGACAGTCTGCCTTCCCCCACAGATCAGGTAGCTGATCTTAAAATATTTTGGTCAGTGTGCAATACATGAGCATTAAAGTATCTAACTCCTTTGTTCAGGTCATCAAATATAAGTTTTTCTGTGTGATCCAAAAGTATCTTTATTTCTATAGTGCCTCCATCCCCCCTCAATGGGTTTGTTAAAGTTACTGATTATTTTATTTGTTTCAACAGAATTTGAGGACAACGATGAGCAGCTTCCCCCTGAAACTGAACAGATGTCCCAGGAACAACCCAGTGGCTCTGGAGGTTATAAAGGAGAACCTAAACCTACAGGTTGGCCTTGTAGCACACATAAAATCTCTCCTACTTGCTAGTATCAAGACTTGTATGCCTTCCTTTTCTGCAAGCTTTAAAAATTGGCTGCAAATATCCTTCCTTACCTTAACTTTATTTTTTAAAAAAAGTTTATAATGGAATTGTCGGGTCCAAGCTATGTAAACACTTATAAATGCAATTAAAGGCATGTTATTATTTCCTGTTAAAAATAATGCACCAGGTATTAGCATTTTGAAAAACAAAATCCCACTATTGCCTGTACTGCCTAAATACCAAATTAATAAACCCGTATAGAGAACTTTGGAAATAACAAATATAGTGAGCATTGCTGGAATCCCAGGTTGACATAACCTCTGACATAACCTCTTATATTCAGAAATCTATGAGCACTCCCTATAGGAGGTCGTGATAAGGGAGAGAAATCAGAGAATGAAAAACTTTGAAAAGGCACTTTTATGGATTGCAACCCCCAGAAAATGAAAAACCAGAAAGAATAAAATACTAGGAAAAAATGGGGAGTCAACAGGAAATAATAAAATTGCAGTATTCTCAAAGACTTACATGATATTTTAACAATCCTAGATTCTTCAGACCATTTGAAAATCAATATTACATACACATTAATCAGAATTTACTCGTCCATTCCCTGTGGCAAGGGTCTTGGGAAAAATGGGAATGGATAAAGTTTACCTTTGGATGTGAATGATCACATGTGTATTTTCCTTAGTCATCCATTGTCCTGCTAACAGCTTGCTAGATTTCAGAGTCGTGTTTTCTTTTTTTTGGTATAAGGTAAAATTCTGCAGCACATGGAACTCCATAGAACCATAAGCTAATGAAAAGATATACGAAATCCTATAGCAGCCTTCTCTAAAAACACACTTTGAAGGCAACTCATCTTTAATGGAGACAGTCTGCTTTAGTTTTTAAAATACACATTTTAGCTTTTATCTACTATAATTTTTAGAATATGTTGAAGTCCAAAGAGGAGTAAATCCACATAAACCAATTTTATTTAAATAGGAAGTTGTTAAATATGCACATTTTTATGCATTAGAAAGAATCAACTTAATCTGTAAAATGAACTGCTTTTTTTTTTCAAACATCATAAATCAGTACACACAATAATTTCGTCTACTAAGTACATTTCATTGTAATATGCTGGAAATTATTTGGCAGCTTGTATTCATAAGTAAGTAATGAAAAGTTGGTAAAAACAAACTACATGGTCTGTTTCAAAAAGACAAATGAAATATGTTTATAATGAAATACACATCAGTTCCAAGGAATGGAAGTGTCACTGTTATCCTACATTTTGCCTTTCTGTTTATTTTGATAGTTAAACTTTAATGAAGAAAACATGCTGGCTTCTGGTGCCTCTCAGCTTTGGCAGGGTTTGAGAGGAGAGGAAAGGGATTTTTTATTTTTTTTTTTTGTTGCTGAATATGGGCTGAGGGATGAATAAGTCGTCTCTAATACTAGCAGAACACTGGAAAAAAAGTTATTAAAGCCTTTCCTTCCCCAGCAACTCACTTGCAGAACAAGGGGGCAGAAAGCCTGTGAAGATTGCTTGTCTCTATGGTAACTATGCTCAGTAAAGGCAAAGAAGACACAGAGCAAAAGAATATGAGAGACTGCCGTATAGGCATTCCCTGTGGAAGCTCCAGATTTAGGGCTGTGGAGGATTGTTTCCTATCACCTCTGTAATAAGGAAAAGAAATTAAAAACCGCGCTGTTAGATAGACCACCACCTCCACTGAAGGAAACTTGTTGCATTTTTAGGTCTATTTATTTTTAAACCATTATTGTCTTTTCAGGTATTTTTCTTTTTTTATTTACAATCATCTTCTCACTGTAAACCACCTCTGCAAGCAGAATTATGATAGCTTGTATCTCACTGCAAATGTACAGCTGCCTTACTTAAAAATATTTTCAGTATTTTTGGTCCCTGAGACCCAGTTTGAAACAAACCAAATGCCAGGGAGGCAACATTTTTATTATAATCAGGTCCAAATACATGAACCAAAACCAAATAACAATTGAGTTGTCCAATTTTTGGATTGTCCCTTTTCCCTAGGAATTTAATTCCTCTTTTTTCTTTTGTTACCTCTCCCTTCCTAACAGGGGAAAGTTTCTCCAGTTCACTTAGGCCTGTGTAATCTATTTAAAAACTCCACAAGTATGAAATAATTGCTGCTGGATAAGTTTTTTTGAGCAAGAAAACTCTCACATTGACCTAATCTGATGGAATTAGGTGCCTAAAGTAGAGAATCAAAGCTGGAACACATGCTGGTCCATCATTTGCTAAATATAGCCTATCAGGAGAGGTGTAACATGAGTTATGTTTCTGAGATTAAGGTTCATATGAGTGAATTTGTTACCAGGTTCAATATTCTGCCTCAGGTGATTTCAAATATTAATTTAAATCCATTATTCTGCCATTGTATTTCCAAAGTTTCATGACCCACTCAGAACTAAGAGGTTTTCAAAGGTCAGGACTATAAAAGACAATCTGTTGAAGGCTAGATCCAGACAGCACACATTACCATCTTCCATAAGTTATTGCTTTGAATAGGGCTGTGGTTCACAAGGCAGAAAATGTGATTTCTACAGTGTGAATGTGCCAGGGATAACACGTACAACAAGCAATTAGCGTAACCTGGTTATTACTGTATCCTTTGCTTATTTTCTTAAAATCTGTGTTCTTAATGGACTCATCATTACATAATGCATTAGAGCTGCTCAAATTTAAGCAGGTTTTACCTGGCTACATCTCTGTCTCACTTGGAACACATCACTGTAGAATGCAACATAACTTTTTGTAGCATTTACACATCTTTTAATGTACATAAAAAGGAAGGTATTTTCATGTTCCTATTTAGAATCACAGCAAGAGACAGAAACATCATTGCAGGGGATAACTAATGTAAATGACATATATAGAATGAATGTGTAGTTTAGTAAAATGCACAAGTTTTGAAACATTTTCAATAAAAATTAGTTTCTAATTAAAGATCAGACTACTTGAAAACCGCAAGGTGTTTCTGCTTAATGAGATGCCCTTTTGCAATTTTGGTTTATGTTTAGACTAATATACATTCAAACAGAGGGAAGGTTAGCCACTGAGGTGTCAGTCTAATAGTTGCATTATTCAAAGCTTAAAAAAGAGAGGGGAAATGTATTAAGTATTCTTTGTTATAAAAGATCACAAAAATACTTGCCAAAATGCTTCTTTGTTAACCTATTATTTAGAAGTGGCTGAATTAAAATAAAGTTTTGAAGTTCATCTTGGGAACAGAATGTCAGGACACCACGAGTGCCAACTGCTCCCAAAGGAACAGGATGCTGGTAGCACAGTGGGGTAACATGGCCATCAGGACAGGGCCCAGCAGCCGGAGCCGGTCCCACCACCCCAGCCAGGAGCAAGGCAGCTCTGGCCCTGGGTATTGGGCACCTCCCTGGGGACAGGGATGGGCTGAAGCTGGGCTGGGATCACTGACTCATAGAATTTGGGTTGGAAAGGACCTTTAAAGGTCCAACTGCCCTGCAGTGAGCAGGGACATCTTCAACTAGATCAGGTTGCTCAGAGCTCCATTCAACCAGACCTTGAATATTTCCAGGGGTGGGGCTTCTACCACCTCTCTGGGGAACCTGTTCCAGTGTTCCACCACCCTTATTGTAAGATATTTCTTTCTTATATCTAGCCTGAATCTACCATCTTTCAGTTTAATACAATTACCCCCCGTCCGATTGCTACAGGTCCTGCTAAAAAGTTTGTCCCCATCTTTTTCATAGGCCCCCTTTAAGTACTGGAAGGCTGCTCTGAGGTCTCCCCAGAGCCTTCTCTTCTTCAGCCTGAACAACCCCAACTCTCTCAGCCTTTCCTCACAGAAGAGGGGTTCCAACCCTCTGATCATTTTGGTGGCCCTTCTCTGGACTCACTCCAACAGGTCCATGACCTTCTTATGCTGGGGACTCCAGAACAGGACACAATACTGCAGATGGGGTCTCATGAGAGTGGAGCACAGAGTCACCTCCCTCTATCTGCTGGTCACAGTTCTTTTGATGCAGCCCAGGATACCACTGGCTTTCTGAGCTGCAAGTACACATTGTTGGCTCATGTCCAGCTTTTCATCTACCAGTACTCCCAAGTCCACACAGGGCTGCTCTCAATGCCTTCATCCCCCAGCCTGTATTGACACTGGGGCTTGCCCCAACCCAGGTGCAGGATCTTGTACTTGCCCTGTTGAACACCATGAGATTCAAACGCACCCACTTCTTGAGCTTGTCCAGATCTCTCTGGATGGCATCCCTCAGGCATGTCAACGACATCACTCAGCTTGGTGTCGATTGCAAACTTGCTGATGGTGCACTCAACCCCACTGTCTATGCCATTGATGAAGATATAAAACAGTACTGGTCCCAGTATGGACTCCTGAGGGACACCACTTGTCACAGATCTCCATCTGGACATTGAGCCATTGACCACTACCCTCTGGATGTGACCATCCAACCAATTCCTCATCCACTAAACAGATCACCCATCGAATCCATATCTCTCCAATTTAGATATAAGGACGTTGTGGAGAACTGTGTCAAAGGCCTTACAGAAGTCCGGATAGATGTCACCCATAGCTCTTCCCTCATCCACTGATGTAGTCACTCCACCTTAGAAGGCCACTGGGTTGGTGAGGCAGGACTTGCCCTTGGTGAAGTCATGCTGTCTGTCTGGAATCACGTCCCTGTCCTCCATGTGCCTCAGCATAGCTTCTAGGAGGACCTGTTTCATGATCTTCCCAGGCACAAAGGTGAGGCTGACAGGTCAGTAGTTCCCAGGGTCCTCCTTTCTACCCTTTTTTAAAAATGGTGTAATGTTTCCCTTTTTCCAGTCACCAGGGACTTCACCTGACTGCCATGACTTTTCAAATATCGTGGAGAGTGGTTTGGCAACTACCTCAGCCAATTCCCTCAGGACTCTGGGATACATCTTGACAGGCCACATAATCTTATGTATGTTCAGGCTCCTCAGGTGGTCAGAAACCTGATCTTCTCTTACAGTGGGAGAGTCTTTGCTCTCCCAGTCCCTGTCTTGCAGTCCATCAACTCGAGAGGTGAGGGAAGAGAGGTTGCCAGTGAAAAATGAGGCAAAAAAAATTGTTTAATATCTCAGCCTTCTCCTTGTCAGTTGTTACCAGTGTACCAGTCTTTCTCATCAGGGGGTGTACACTTTCTTTGACCTTCTTTTTCTGGCTGATGTGCCTGTAGAAGCCCTTATTATTCTTTGCATCCGTTGCAAAGTTCAGCTCTATCCATGCCTACTCTTTATTTCTTCCTATACAAACATGTTTCATATGAGGCATGACTGTATGGATAGCCCATCAAAAACCGTTCATAATTAAATCATAATTTTTAAATTAAAGTGTATTCCAGAAAGACTAATATTTATTTGTGTGCTGATTTAAATAACCATATGCAAATTTCATTAAGTAATTTGACCTTGCTTGTTTTCCTGGAGAGGCAGTATATTCTACATCAACAATAATGAATTTGGCATTTTCAAAGTGTCTTTGCAAACTAGTAATAAAATAATCCATAATGAGGGGGTGTGGGTGGGAGGTGGCAAGGAAGGAAGCAGCATTTAAAAATATATGCCACCACATATGAGGAAAATAAAAACAATTTTTAAATGCAAAACGTTTTAGAGCAGCATTGCCTTCTATATACTGTTTGATTTTCAGAAATCATACTGCCTGAGTTTGCAGACGATGATTTTCCAGATTTACCAGAAATGGAAATGTTTAAAAGGAAGATTGACCTTTTCATGCTTGACTGGCAAACAGTGGAGTCAGAAATTAAGCAGTCATCTCTAGTTCAGGTGGTTGTTTTAGAGATTGCTGAGCAAACTCCAGAAAGTCTGCTTAATCAAACTGTGCTGGTTATGGAAAGTAAGTAATACTGTTTATGTGATTTACACCTAACCTATCAAGGGGGATTTTGGAGAGCTTGTCTGATTAATACATTGGGGGGGTAGGGTATACTCAGTTCTGTATTACTCACATGAAGTGGGAACAGGACAAGCTGTGTTCTGTGGGTGAGCTGAAAAGCACACCAGCAGCCTTTAAGACATAGGAAGAGTGGGAAATACTTACATATGAAATATATATATGGCTATAAAAATGTCCACATAATAGCTCCCTAAACATTCTGACTGCATTTTCTCAGTTATTTTCTCTATCTGTTCTTGTCAGGATACTGGTTTGGGAAATGGACAGATAACAAAGATTCACTAATGTACAACAGTCATTGAGGTCAATGTGACTTTCAGGATGTGTAATAATCTAACCTACCCACCTGCATAGATTGTATTTCAAGACTGAATTTTTACAGTATTGATACTTTTTTGTGGCAAATTAGCTTTCTTTACTTGTGTACTCAAATCTCTAATAATTTGGAGTACTGGGTAAATTATATTAATACTACATTTTTCCTTTCATTACTACAATGCAAGTATTTTATTAACCAAAATATCTATTGTGCTAACTTGATAATCAAATAATTTTTGACTGATGATTTTCCTCAATGAACAATAGCAAAAAAACCTGTTGCAAACAGTAATGGCACTATCTGCATGTGTTTGAATAATAGTTTTGTACTACAAGTTCCCATTGAAAATACCAATTTACTTCAGCCAAAAAACAACGAGTAGAATTTCCATTTTTGGAGGACGCAATATATTAATTTCTACATCTGGAGAGAACGTTTTATTTTATAAGTGGGAGAAATGCAATGTACATTTGGCATGATTTGCTTTCACATATGTGCTTACTTCTGTGGACAAAGAGAATATATTCTGGCATAGCCAAACAAAAAATATTGAAACAAAAAAATTAACCTTTTCAGAACCTTTTAAATATCATGGTTGGGAGTTATCTGCTGAAGACTTAGATGAGGAAGCAGAAGCTCTGGCTGCTGAAGAGGAAGATGAAGAACAAGTTGAAGAAGGGGAAAATGAAGATGAAGAAGTAAGTATTTGTCTATTTATGCTTTTGTTTTAACTAATTTATTTTCAGTTTGAACGTAACCTGAGAGAAGTTAGATTTTGCATGATCCAGTTTCAGCCTTCTTACAGAATAAATATCAGCATATGCTTCAAGAACATGTTCATTTTATTCTTATGTTCTGGCTGATAGTAGTTTTACTCCAGAGAGAAGCATAAATACACCACAATAATAGAGAGAATGAATGTGCCATGTTTTGCCAGATGACAGAGAGGTTTTATTAAAGAAGCATGTGGGAACTTTTATTTCTGTCAACTAACAAAGATTCTGTGAGCCATCATGTAAACATCTGAACATGCAGAGATGTAATGTGCAATCCTCTGTTTCATCTCAACTATTGATAATTTTCAAACACTCACTTTAATGAAATTAAAGGTCTGGCTTTGCTTTTCTTCAATTTTTATCTTATACTGGAAGATTTCCATCCCCACATTTTACAGTACAGGATATCCATATGCTGTACTGGAGCAGTATTGAATAGATTTTTTATAAATTAATTTTATTGGATGAGTAATCTGACTTCATAATACCAGCTCTCATTGCCCTTTCTGAAGAGGTCTACTTCTGCATACCTAGAAGCAACAAAAAGTGAGTTACAAGAACACAGCAGAAAAAGATTTTATCATAGATACTTCTAGCCTAATGTTGGTCTTCAATAGCTAACTATGATATTATAATTTCAAATTTGAAATGGTCATTCTTTTCTCAATAATTTTCACACTAAATTAGACAATTTTTTTTTACTCTGAATCTAAAATGTGTCTGTTTTCATAGATTTATATTCAGTTTACAAACTGTCTTGAGAATACTATTCTCATTTAATGCTCAGTTGATGTATTTGACATTACTTAATCTGATCTACTTGATCTACTTAATCTATTTGAACTACTGAATTCAAATAGTTTTTGAAGATTTTCATAATATTTTCAGGATGAAGAAAAAAATAAGGAAAAGAAAAGGCACATGGGAGACACAAAACACTTTTGTCCAGTCAGTCTGAAAGAAAACTTCATTCTTTACCCAGGACTCAATGATCATGCAGCTAAATATCGTGAAAAGATTTATTACTTTTCAACTTCTGAGTACAGAGATAAATTTCTGGAGAACCCTGAGGAGTATGTGGCTCATGATGAACCAATACAAGTGAGAATCTTCAAAACTGTTTAAAGCAGATAACAGATTAAAATCACTGTTTTCCATTCCCATTTATAATTGTTTATTATTGATGATTTTTATAGGTAAACTTATCAGGCAAGTTCTTGAAACTTTGCTTCCCTAGTGACTTTTTAGTATATGCTGAAACGAACACATTGAATTAATGATGCAAACAAAGGAGAAAAGAGAAGAATATTATAAAGGCTTACAATAATCATAAGATGTGATCAACAATTCACCCATATTAGGGGTTTTTTACTATCTTTAAGTCTTATTTTTTTTAAATGGAAGAAGGTAAAAGAAGATTTACCAGAATCTAATGAAGTTTCTAATGTCTAATGAAGTATCATAATGTCTAATGAAGTTTCTTTTTTATCTACTGGTATCAACTGCCATAGTGTATTTTTTCAGTATTTCCAGAGAGCAGGGAGTCTGTTTGGAACAGCAATAGAAAGTCTGGAAAAATTAAAATGCAAAATTATGTGACTGTTTTTGATGCAATTTTTATAATGATAATTTTGAAGAAAAAAAAAGTAGGGCTGCACTGTAAGCTTCAAATTGTTACAAAATATTCCAATTTTTTCCTACAGGCTCCTCCTTTAAGGGTGTGCTTACTTGGGACTCATGGAGCAGGTAAAACTACTTGTGCACGAAAGATAGCAGACAAATTAGGCATTTTCCATATTCAGTTTGAAGAATATCTACAGAAGTTAATCTTACCCAAAACTAAAAAGAAAGTTGGGTCCCATTTTGATGAAGAACCTGAAGAAGATGACAATAAAATGCCAAATCTATCTCAAGAACTGGAAGACTTTCATCAGACCATAACTGAAACTGGTACTGAAAAAAGCAAAGAGGTAATAATCTAATCTTTTTTATGTCCATACACAAAATAACCATTTTTAGGCCAGAATAGGACTTTCCTATAAAATTCTAGCTTGATAAAAATCACTTATGTTAAATTATTTACTTGATGAAATTTGGAAAGAATAGTTCTTGACAATGTTTTCTTATGAATGCCACAAACATTCTTCAAAACATTTCTAAAAATTATGTACAGGGTTTTTTTCTGGATAGTAGAGATAGGTGCTAAATGGGGCAAAGGAAGACAAACTGAGAAAAAACAATGAAGGTCAGAATAATAATGGGAAGGTATGGTTTCCTCTAAGTATTTAAAATATGCAGATTCAGTTTGGCGTACGTGCTCCAATTGCACAGGAGGTTAGAAATATTCACCAGCAGAGCTCTCTGCATTCTCTTGGGGAAAAAGAATAGCATGCTTTAACCAGCCTGATCATCCCCTGTCAAAAAAACAGAAATCTTTCAGTGTTCGTACGAGGGTAAGCTAGTATTTTTTTAATACAATAGATTTTGTCATCTGGATTGTTGGGTTGTCTTTGCCAATTGGCATCAGTTTCAAACCAGAAAAAAACTCTTAGGTAGCATAAATTATGCCTTGTAGTTAAAAAACTGTTTCACATAGCTGGATATTTGTGATACTGGTAAAACGATTAATGAATTATAGTTTTCAGAAAATTAGCTCTTTTTCTTAATCAGATTGAGTACTGGTTCAAAATTGTTATACATTCTAAAACCCATCTGTCACATGGTGCAATTTCCCTGAACAATAAACATTTACATAAATGTTTATCAGGAGAGAGTAATTTCTTCTATTAGACAGCACCATATGGGAAAGAAAAGACAAGGTTTCGACACAAATTAATTCTTCTTTAGACAGCAATGGATATTATAAAAGTATTTATTGTGTGGAGAAGTCTCAACACAGGTACATGGCATATAAATCTTTCAAAAAATGCATAGTACAAATAAATTTAAAATCTACTACCTAGACAATACAATAGATGTGGTACTTAGGGACATGGTTTAGTGATGGACTTACAGTGCTGGGTTAACAGTTGGACTCGATGATCTTAAAGGTCTTTTCCAACCAAAATGATTCTATGATTCAAAAGTTCACCTGTGGTAATGATATCAGCGATACATTTTTATATGGGTTTTACTGTTTTCTGCCACTTCACACATTTCTTTCAAGATGCCTTTGTGTTACAGATCTGGCTACTACTTTGCCTTCTTAGGCATCCATTATGCCATACTAATGTCTTTTAACATGTACAGTGTGTCAGGCACTAGAGAAAATATTATTCACACACACACTACATTAGAACTGTGGCTTCCAGCATATTCTCAAGTTCTTTTGGCTACATTATCAGAATAGATGTCAGTCATAGGAGTTCTTATTCAGACATGTCCTTGCAGCAAGCAGCTCCTTACCATAATTTTGAGGGTTCCTGAATGGCTTTGGATCCTTTGGTTAAAAAGGGTTATTCCTTTATTTTCTGACAGGTTATGCTAACAAATTCTTGAGCAATTTGGGTTAATATGACTACTACATGAGGAAAGGGCAGCAGAGCTTTGTAATTAATTCACAAAAAAATCTCAGGGGACAACTTAAATCCATATGCTGAGAGGGACAGGAGAACATCTAGCTGCATATTAAGTTTTCCCTCCAAGTGACTTTGGATGCAGCTTGGGTGCATGTCTGACGACCACTGACATTTAAAAAACACACTCTTTTTTTAGTGTATATCTAGTCTTCTTAACCAAATATAGGTGACCATTTAGAAATGAGACCTTTATAAGGTATGGCAGAAGAAGTCTTCAGCTCTTTAAAGGATACCAGATACATTTATCTTATGAACTTTGCCATTCTGATTTCTGGAAAAAAAATATTAGCTAACTAGAAAACAGTATTTTCTTCTGTGAATATTACCATGAAAAATTATCAAAGCAGGTCAGGAACACTGATATTTTCTGACTTCTAATGTTGTCTTTTATATGGTACACGTGTAAAAACACGTATGTTGATATTGTGACTGATGTAAACTAATCCAGAATTACCAATTTATACCCTCTTTTCATTCTTTTTTACTGCAATTCATGTCAGGAAGCCATTCTATGAGAAGTGCATCCTCAGCCATAACAATTTCACAGTGTTACATATTCTGAAAAAACACTTTTTCACAAAAACTTAACAGCTATCTTTGGTGCTCTGCATTTTACAAGTCATTAATACTACTACTTCTCTGTAGAACAATGCTATCTTTCTCATTTCTGGTTATGTGCCTACACCCAATAACCTTACATATCTTTCTTTGACATCTTTCTTTGGATGGCACCAAAAGATAAAAGTTGCTTCTAAAAAGTAAAAAAAACATTCTGATGTAAAGCAGATAGTCTTCTGGCATGGTGACATGTATAACTAAGTGGAAAACTACTTGTAGGCAATTAGGAGAAACTGTGATCATTTCAGTTTCTATTCATCTGAGCTGAGCATATGTATAATTAAATACTTAACAATTGTGCTTGGTTTTAGGTTTCATTAACACTCATACAGCAGCAATTGACCCAACTCTAGGGAAGTAGTCAACCCCAAGCACATGGAAAATATCCCTAAATATATAATGTAGTACAGTGAAATGTGGCAAATTAGTTTACTTTGTTTCTGCTGGTTTAAATCAAATGAAGACAGTACCTTAGTAAAAAAATAATAAATGTGTCAGGTAAATCTTTCTTTCCGTTTTTGGTTTTGCTTTTTTTTTCATATGTTTTGTGGGTTTTCTTTATATAAAGGAAGTAAAATTAACTGATGAAGAAGAAGCAATCAAAGCAAATCTAATGGATAATGAGGCACTGCCTCCAGAAGTCCTTGATAACATTGTTCCTGACTGGTGGATGAAAGAGCCATTCCGGTAACTGTAATTAGATATTATCTTTCTTTAATTAATCTTAGAAATTATATAATTCATTGTGTCCACATTTACAAGTAACTATTGTAGAGATCATTTCAATGCTCTTGTACTTCTTATGAATCATGGCCTACCTCTCAGTTTTGGTCACAATTTATTTATTTTAAGTTGTTTTTAAATAATTCATCTCTGCACATTGAAACCTCAGAAGAAATACATTTGGTAGTACACCACTTAAAATACATAGTGAAGTATCAGTTTTACATTGCCAAAAGATAATATCTGAAAGTATTTTTTTAAGTTTACTCTTAACGTATACATTTAATAAAGAAGTGGGTTTTTTTTCAAATTAATTTTATTTTTCACTGTGTTGCACTTTAACCTACATTGTGCAATGATATCTTATTTTCCAATTAGGTCCACGGGATTTATACTGGATGGTTTCCCTCGTACTTTAGATGAAGCCCGGTATTTATCAGAACGAGGACTCTGTCCTGATGTTGCAGTTTATATTCAAGTAGAAGAAAGTCATGTTCTTGACCGTCTTTTTCCTCCACGTCTGAAAAAATGGAAAGAAAGACAATATAAAAAAACAGAAAATAAAAAGAAACTGAAAGATCTGAAAGCAAAAATAAGGGTAAGTTTTCAGTCCTATCTACATTTTTGTAATTTCAGCAGCACAGATCTGAACACAGATTCTGAAACTCCCAAAGCAATGAAAATCACACAGAGAAACAGATATGGGAGCCAGGAGACAAAGCCCCACACATTCACAGCATTCCTAGATTTACCATAGAAACAGAAAATAATTTAGGGCTCCTTTCCTCCTCTGCACAATTAATTCATGCAGAAGCTCAGATATCTCACAGCCCAAGAAAAGTGTCTGACAGAACGCCAGGCATCTGTAAAGTCCTGGACAAAAAGCAACTAGATAGAATGAGTGAATATGGCCATAAAAAGAAATCAAATACACAGCTCATGCATGGTACTTACTGTTGTTGCATCCCAAATGCCCTGAGCATGGGCTGTTGATCTGCATCTCCCATAGTCTGACTTCATAGGTACTGTATGGTGTATGTGTCTCTGTTTCCAACTATGATACTCAGCACAGGAACGTAATAGCACTAAGCACATTCTCAGTGCTGTGCTGTTGCAACTGCAGTCTCCTGTTTGAACAAAATTGTGCCTACTATTGATCAGGTTACAAGTTACTTGAAGTAGTCTGAAACCTCTATGCAATCATTTACAATCAGCACATACAATATATTCGAAGTTCCTAACTTTCTATAAGGTGAGCTAAAGTACTTTGCATGTATTATCAGAAAAGGTCTGAGCATAAGGTACTTCAGAGCAGCTGATGCACAGGAAGTACAACAGAATTTGGGACAAGACTCATACAATACCAGAAAGTTTTCTGAACTGCTCATGCCAGAGGTTGGCTCTGAGAATGCATATAATCTAGGAGAGTTAAAGTAGGTTTTCAATTTAGTCCTTCCTCATGCAAGTTGGAAATCTTGCTGGAAAAGTTCTTTTTTCCCTGCTAATCTAAATCTCATAAATTGCCAAGTTAGTTTTACAGAAATTTACTTACATGTTCACCCAGTAGAGAGGTATATCTGGACTGCAAAATTTCAATCTGCACAAATAGTATTTTTAAACATTACAAGCAACTAGAAACAGAGTTTTAAGGTGGAAAGAACAACACTAATTCTAGGTCACATTACCAGTTCTCAGAGGAGAGCTTTTATTACCAAATGCTGTCTTCTTGCATCCTTTTTTCACTAACAGGATGAGAGGATTTCTAAAAGAAGGGAAGAACTTTTAGCAGAACAAAAGCAAAAGAAACAGGAGGTAAGAAAACAAGATAATAAAAAGATTTCAAATAGAAGTGTTTGCATTCAGATCTTAGAAATTTCTAGAGCTTTTATTCACACAGTCTTCAGGGCAAGAAAGATTAGTAAAAATGTGATAGACTGTCATAAATATCTACTCTCAAAAATAATTTGACATGATGTTTAAATTGTTTTAGAACTATTGACTCATGAACATTAAAAACAATTTAAAAAGAATTCTCAATACATGCTCCAATTTAGCAAAATATCTGTGAATGTGTTTAATGTACCTAATTTGTAAGCATAAGAGTAGCCGCACTAATTGCAATTAGGCATGTGTTTCAAATACCATGTCAAAGCCATGATTAATCCAGAAAAGGATTGTACCAGGATTTCTGCCCAAACTCAGTTACAAACTATATTTATAAATGCATTAATGTATTGCTTGACTGGTCATGAAATTCTGTCAATTACATTTTCAGCTAACAAGCTTCTTGGTAACAAAGTCCTGCCAAACTACAACATCATGTATGAAAAAAAATACTCCTCTTATCAAAACTCAGTGTAGCACTTCAGTTTTTTAAGCACTCTTGGAACTGGTACAATGCTTCACTGTATGCACTGCACAATACCCCTGTATTTTCTTCTGAAATATGATTCTAGAATTTTCTAGATTTTTCTTTACAATAAAGGATACCCCAAAATGAGGTTTTGTTGAATTAATTATTTTTCTTATTAAAAAAGAGACAAGAATACTACATGTTCCTTCAAAACATCTGTACAATAGACATGAAACAAAATATTTTACCTTTATAGGCTTTAGCAAATAAGGAGCATTCTGAAGCCACAGAGGAGGAAAATGAGAATGAGAATGAAGATATTGAAGCTATACTTAAAGAAGAGTTTTTAGAAGAAGAGGAAGAAGAGGATGAGGAAGAAGAACAGGAGATTGATGCTGTTGACCGCATGCAAAGTGAAATTGCAGGGAAATTTGATTCAGAAATAGACAGTTTACAAGCTGCACAGGTACCTATTCCACTGCTTATTTTGTTAAATTATATGACCACATGATGCAAGAATAGTTTTCAGTTTTATTTGTCAAATTTAAAAGTTATGGTGTTTAAACAATTGTGCTGCTGTACTTGTGATCTAAACATGAGCAAGATGAAGGCTGTAGTGGGAAGGTACATATTTCAAAATGTATATAATTTATAAGACTAATATTGTGGGGGGGGAAACAAAGGAAACTTTTGGGTAGACCTATCCAGTCTTGCAGTCCTGTTTACCTTTTGATAGGTCAGTTCATAGAATCATAGAATGGTTTGGGTTGGAAGGGACCTTAAAGATCACCCAGTCCCACCCCCCCTGCCAGGGGCAGGGACACATCCCCCCAGACCATGTTGCCCCAAGCCCCATCCAACCTGGCCTTGAACACTGCCAGAGAGGGGGCAGCCACAACTTCTCTGGGAAACCTATGCCAGTATTTCACCACCCCCACAGGAAAGAATTTCCTCCTCATAACCAATCTAAATCTACCTTCTTTCAGTTTAAAACTGTTTCCCCTGTCACTCCATGCCCTTGTAAAAAGTCCCACTCCAGCTTTCCTGTAGCCCCTTCAGGTACTGGAAGGCTGCTCTAAGGTCTCCCTGGAGCCTTCTCTTCTCCAGGCTGAACAACCCCAGCTCTCTCAACCTGTCTTCATAGCAGAGGTGCTCCAGCCCTCTGATCATCTTTGTGGCCCTCTTCTGGACTCGTTCCAACAGCTCCATGTCCTTCTTATCTTGGGGACTCCAGAACTGGACACAGTACTCCAGGTGGGGTCTCACGAGAGCCGAGGAGAAGAATCACCTTCCTCAACCTGCTGGTCACGCTTCTTTTGATGCAGCCCAGGATACCATTGGTTTTCTGGGCTGCAAGTACACACTGTCAGCTCATGTTGAGCTTCTCATCAAACAATAACCCTATGTTCTTCTATTTGTGCTTGGGATTACCCCAACCCGTGTGCAGGGCCTTGTACTTGGCCTTGTTGAACTTCATGTGGTTTGCACAGGTCCACCTCTCAAGCCTGTCAAGGTCCCTCTGGATGGCATCACTTCCCTTCAGCGCGTTGACCGCACCATAAGCTTCATGTGATTGTCAAACTTGCTGAGGGTGCACTCAATCCCACTATCCATGTTGCCAACAAAGATGTTGAATGTGCCAGTCCCAACACTGCCCCTGAGGAACACCACTTGTCACTGATCTCCACTTGGACACTGAGCCATTGACTTCAACTCTTTGACAGCGACCATCCAGCCAATTCCTTATCCACCAAGCGGTCCATCCATCAAGTCTATGTCTCTCCAATTTAGAGACAGGGATGTCGTGTGGGACAGTGTCAAATTCTTTGCATGAGTCCAAGTAGATTTCTCAAATACGATGGATAGTGGCTTAGCAACTTCATCTGCCAGTTCCCTCAGGACCCGTGGATGCATCTTATCAGGTCCCATGGGATCTTTGGTCATCCATGCAGGCCTCCTGACATTTTTGCCTGACTTCTTCTTTGTTGGGATGCAGCGCTCCTGAGCTTGGGGGGGATGTGATCCTTTAGTATTTACCAGCTTGCTTGGGCCCCTCTTCTGGGCTGTATCTCATGATATTCTACCAAGCAGGGCCCTGAAGAGGCTAAAGTCTGCTCTCCTGAAGTCCAGGGTAGTGAGCTTGCTGTGTACCCTACTCACTGCCCTAAGGATCTTGAACTCCACCATCTCATGGGCACTGTAGCCAAGGCTGCCCCTGAGCTTCACATTCCTCACGAGACCCTCCTTGTTGGTGAGAACAAGGTCCAGCACAGGACCTCTCCTCGCTGGCTCCTCCATCACTTGAAACAGGAAGTTACCATCAACACATTCCAGGAACCTCCTGGATTGCTTATGCCTTGCTGTGTTGTCCCTCCAACTGATATCGGGGTGGTTGAAGTCCCTTATGACAACCAGGGCTTGTGAATGTGATGCTACTCTTATCTGTCTATAAAGGGCCTCATCCACTCGGTCTTCCTGGTCAGGCCACCTGTAGCAAATCCCCACTGTAATGTCCCCTGTTGTCCCTTTGAACCTGACCCATAAGCTCTCAGTCCCTCACCCATCCCCAGCCAGAGCTCCATGCACTCCAGCATGGAGGCAGCCAAACTAGAGAGTCATAAATATATAAACAGCATTTAAAAATAATTTTTAAGGCAAAATTCTTATTATACAACTCTTAATATGGTACTTAATATAGGCTGTGTAATTTAAACTTCAATGGGCAGGAACACCAATTCTCATCTCGAATCAAATTTTGTTGATTTATGGTGAATGAGAACATGCTCAAGAAATCCTTGATAGTTCACAGAAAAGCTTGCTGTCAGTCATTATTAAAAATGTGATTGTGTTTATGATTCTAATATTTTGTTATGTTTTCATCAACCAGGAAGAACTTGAAAAATTGTTAATACCCCTAATCGAGATCAATGGAGGACGAAAGCCTCACATCGTATACTACCAAATATATAGCAAGCTGAATTCTCTAATGGAAAATCGTAGAAGCATTTTTGAGAAATGTTACCCAATAAGTTTGCCACTTTCACATAAGATGCTAATTTTCTCATATAAATTCCCAAGTTCTTTCGGTCAGTGGGATCCAGTCAAGGTAATGTTCTTAAATATCTGAAGAATATTTTCAAGAAGTAATACTTTTAAAAAATGTATTTCACATAAAAAAATACTGTAAGACAGTAGCAAGTAATACCAGAAATATTGGTGAAAACTACATTACTGAATCAAAACCACACCACAAAATATGCACAAAATACAGAAAACATTGATAATAAAAGGTAACTTTTATTCCCTTTTCTACAGTCACCATGTTGAGTCTTCACCTGTTCCAGATCATGTCTATCTTTCTTTAACCTTGGCAATCGGAATTGTATACAGATCAGCTCTTATTACAGCTTTATGTAATCAAAATACTTACTTAAGATGTTTTTGGATCAGAATTGCCTTTTCCATGGCTGCATCAAATTGGCATCTAGTAATCTAGGGACATATTAATAGAAGTAGGTATTTATTCTCTTCTGTCATTTTCAATTAATGAACTCCAGCTTATATGTGAAATTCTTATTAGTCCCTACACACTAAACCTTGCACTTTGTTCTATCAGATTTTACTACATTTTTTACATTTGCTTTCTCCAATTCATCCATTTATGCTATATAGTGTTTTTTTACCAATGAAAAAGTACTATTCAGTTAGAAGAAAGAAGTCAGAGAGCTATTAGATAAAATCAGAGTGATGTGCTGACAGTGGAAATGTACTTGCTGACAATAAAATGAAACGGAAATAGGATCATTTTGCGGGTATTTTGGGATATAATAGAAATTATGAAATTTATTAAGGACCAGAGTAGAAAGGCAGATAGCATATATGCCTATTACTTTTAGATTAAATCTGAGGGGCACGGAAGTAGTTATGCAACTGATTAGATAAGCAGAGAATAAAAATGATGAACTGAGGGAGGAATGGGAGCAGATACACTGACATCTTATAAATTGAGGGCACGCACTCTGAAATTACTTGATGCGAGAATAGGAACCCAAGAATCAGAGAAGCGTCTGGCAAGGTAATGCCCACGCAGTAGAACAGTCCCATCCTTTACTGTTACAACCAGATCAACTTATCTATATATTCAAAGAATAGTAGATTTGTGAAGTATGATTTCCTTCTACAAGAAGCTGAGTTGGCTCTTCCTCATTATTTCATATGTATACCTGTAACTACTGGTTTTTCCTTAATATATTTCAATTTACTCAATACAAGGTCAGATTTACTTGACTATGTTTGCCAGAATCCATCTTGGAGGCCTTTTCAAAAAATATTCACTTTTTCAACCTTCCTTTTTTGTGAAAGGAAGGCCAACGTGAACAATAGGTTACACATTAGTCAGTAACAATTTCACTTCTGAGTTGCTTTAGAACTATAAGGTGAATGACATCTGGTCTGGGTAATTTTTTCTACAGATGTCACCAGTTTGTTCTAAAACATCTTTTATTGACACCTTAAGGCAGTTCCTCCATGAAGGGCTGCAACAAGGACATAACTAAGTTCTTCAATAGTGAACAGTGGTGCAAAGAATTAATTAGAATTTCTGCAATGACCATTTCTGTCATTAGTGCTTCTTTTACATCTCGATGATGCACCAACACTAGAGACTTTCTAGTGTGCTGTCTGATGTGTTTGAAAAGATTTCATCAGCAGTGTATGTATTTTACCAAAAGCTTTTCTGGCTTGCCTAGTTGTGGTTTTACACTTCACCACAATATAAGTATAGATATTACTAACTGTTTTCTTCATTTGTACATGACTGCTGCTGAATACAATATTCTCCGTATATATTCTATCAGCCAGGTAAGTGGTTTTAATTCACAGTGGAATAAAATTATTTTCTTTATTATTTGAAAATTAAAAAAGTATTATGTTATACCTCTCTGACTACACTCCCTTGATGGACAGAAAGTGTTATGGTACCACCTACTGGAAACAGTGAATATTCTTTCTCTCTTCAATGTTTACTTCATCTTTTTGTACAAGAATTGCATATGTATGGAATTTTCTCAAACTGGGACAATATATTATGTCCATATGTATGAGCTTCAGAATGCTTTGATGGTTTGTTTCATACAGTTGGTGGTACTCTACCTGCCTATAAAACCACTTTTGTAGGAAGGGGGGAGAGGAGGCTTTGTCAAACCTAATCGGCTGCTTCCCATTTTATATATGCTACAGCTAAGTGAAGGAGATGTCATCAAGCCACAACGAAGCCATGAAAACACAGTCTTTCCTGTAATCCATCGACAATATATATATTTCTTTTCAAGTAAAGAAAATAAAGAAACATTTATGAAAAATCCCATCAAATATATTTGCCAGCCAAAACCTAAACCAGCTGCACCAGTTAAAATTGCAATCGTGGGACCTCCAAAATCCGGAAAGACTACAGGTAGGAGCCAGTATTATCTATAAAGCAAAACCTTATCTAATGACTGAAGCTGCATCTGTCATTACTGCTATTAAAAAACCATAAACCATTACTGTTATTGGTCTTCCTGCTTTCCTTGCTGGGCATAGAATCCTTTATTACATTCTTTACTGTTTCATTTTACAGTCAGATACTTATGCGTTGTCCATCTGAATTTTATCCCAGCTTCTTAAGAAGTCAGTGACCTGGTCTGGCACTTAGAAAATCCAGACTTACACTACTTATATTATATCTTATATTATATATATTTATATATATATATATAATATTATATATACACTACTTGTATTATATCTGATTATTTTCTAATTGTTTCTTATTTCCTTCAGTTAATATGATCTAATGCAAAATGAAGAAATATTCCTAGGACCAGAACCCAAAACTCCACATTCCCCAGTTTGTTTCCAAACTTCTAGATTAAAAAACAAGATTTCCATCCTTCTTCCCTCTCCTTCTTCCTCCATGACTCTTTCAATCCACAGGTCTCTATCTGGAGGAGGAGAAAATTCAGCTTAGACCATAGCTTAATGATTAGAATAGGGTGTTAGAAAAAGTAGAGACGGGTTCAAATTATCTTAGATTAAGGAAGAAATTTCCCATTTGCTGGATAAATGATCTTACTGCTTCTGTAAAAGAGGCAGCTGTGGAAGCATATTTTCTAAGATATTTTGTAATAATATTGACTATTGCTGCCGAGGTTTGTGCTGGCTTGAATGCTGTTAGAGCATTGGGCACGCTCTGCACATATTGTCCCTTTGGACTCAGCACTGGTGAGGCTGCACGCTCGAGTGCTGTGTTCAGTTTTGGGCCCCTCACTATAAGAAAGACATTGAGGTGCTGGAACAAGTCCAAAGAAGGGCAGCGAAGCTGGTGAAGGGACTAGAGCACAAGTCTTATGAGGAGCAGCTGAGGGAACTGAGGTTGTTTAGTCTGGGGGAAAGGAGGCTGAGGGGAGACCTCATCACTCTCTACAACTACCTGAAAGGAGGTTGTAGCGAGGTGGGGGTTGGTTTCTTCTCCCAAGTTACAAGTATAGCACAAGAGGAAATGGCCTCAAGTTGGGCCAGGGAGGTTCAGATTGGATATTAGGAAAAAATTCTTCACTAAAAGGGTTGTCGGACACTGGAACAGGCTGCCCAGGGAAGTGGTAAAGTCACCATCCCAGGAGGTATTTAAAAGATGTGTAGATGTGGTGCTTAGGGACATGGTTTAGTGGCAGACTTGGCAGTGCTGGGTTAATGGTTGGACTTGATGATCTTAAAGGTTTTTTCCAACCAAAATGACTCTATGATTCTATATGCAAAGGATTGGGCCCTTCAGGGGCTTAAGCAGGGTTAGGTACCCACTGACCAAGATTATGCACTGGAAATGACCCAGGGAATGAGCTGAGCAGTTAGCTTCTAAGACTAAGGATATACTTTAACAGGCTGCACTGGTGTGATGTTGCTTCTGTAAAAGTTGAGTGTTGTAATCAAAATGTTTTGCAGTTGCCGAGAAATTTGCGAGTGTATATGGATTACTGCACCTGAGCATGGGAGAAGCCATAAGGCTAGTGTTAAACAATCAGCCAGAGAGCGAGTTGGCACTGAAGTTAAAGTGGCATCTTCACAAAGGACTGACCGTACCTGACAAACTGGCCATCCAGGCTCTAGATGTGGCTCTGATGAATCACGTGTGTAATACCACAGGGTAAGTTTTGTTTGTGTTTTGGGGTATTTTTCAAGACATGCCAGTCCTTTCAAAGGCAGTGATTCCTATGTTATCACTGCAAGTCAGTTTCACAAAGACAAATCAGTGGTTTATGCATTAGGAAAATAATCCATACAAAATGAAGTTCTCCACATTACTCTGGGAAACCAGACAGAAGCATAATTTTCTGTAATTTTCAAGTAAGTATATTCCAGTAAATCCAAGTAATATGGTTTAAGGTGGTTACCTTTTTTTCAGTCAAAAAGCCAGTATTTTCTGTTATCCTTTGAGAGCTACAATTTTACCTCTCTTATGCCAATTCGAGTACCAACCTGTACACATCTGATTCTCTTTGGTCATGCAGGCTGGTTCAGTACTCAAGGTTTTTTCTGGTTTTGTTAACAACTGAAGTTATTAAGGAGGAACTGAAACCAGTGAGTCTTTCCACCTCATTCGTATGTGATCTTGATTTCCTAGGCTCCTTCTCCACTACTGAAACACCTTCCACACTGGGCAGACTTAAAAAGCTTCATGATCATGATTTCACGACACTCAACTCCACTCCCCAAAAAGGATAATTGTTACAGGAAAAGGCAATTCTGGAATAATCTCTGAAAATTATTTGAGCTTGAGATCAGAATGCTTTCAACTTTTCTTTCATGTTAAATACTGGAATATTGTTTCAGTATATTTTGCCCCAGTATTGCCTAATATGTGAAAAGCATTTCTTCTTCAATATGATTTTAAAAACTCAACTACTGTAAATCAGTTTTTTCACTTTGAAAACTACTCTTTCCAATCCATATGGAAATTTCTCATAGTAATAATTATGTTTCTGAATGACGGATGTGTCAGAATTTAAAAGTCCACCATTTTTATGAGTCAGATTCAACCACTTACTTTCCTATACCTTTCGCTCTGTGTGTATTTCCTTTACTCTTTAATATTTCTTATTCTATCTACTTGATTACTTTTTTAAAATTTGATTGTAAATTCTTAGGAGTGAAGTCTATGTCTATCAAGTCAGGGCAGTGATAACTTCATGGAATAGCTGTAGACTTTTGTCTCTATTGAGAATGTACTAGAATTATACGTAGTCTTAATGGTTAATTAGAAATTAACTTCTTAGGAAAACTGTCTTTCTGTTTCTGTTTGTACACAGAGTTGTAATTGATGGATACCCTGTAACAAAAAAACAAGTAAACCTCTTGGAATCAGCCAGGATAATTCCAGTGAAAATCTTTGAATTGGATATGGATGCAAAGGAAGTGTTCAGAAGAGCACTGTTGGATAAGAAAAGCATGAATAGGTAATGACTCCCTGATAGCAGTATTTTTATCCCCATTATTCTCATTCAGTGATGAGTTCCTCAGGGGTTGGTATTGGGACCGGTGCTCTTTAACATCATTGATGGTGACATGGGCTGTGGGATCGAGTGCACCCTCAGCAAGTTTGCTGATGACACCAAGCTGTGTGGTGCGGTCAACACACTGGAGGGAAGAGATGCCATCCAGAGGGACCCTGACAGGCTTGAGAGGTGGGCCCATGCAAACCACATGAAGTTCAATGAGGTCAAGTGCAAGGTCCTGCCCACAGGCCAGGGCAATCCCAAGCACAAATACAGACTGGGCTGAGAATGGATTGAGAACAGCCCTGAGGACTTCTCAGGGTGACAGGGTGTTGGTTGATGGAAAGATCAACATGAGCCAGCAATGTGCACTTGCATCCAGAAAAGCTGACAGTATCCTGGACTGCAACAAAAGAAGCATGAACAGCAGGTTGAGACAGTTGGGGTTGTTCGGCCTGGAGAAGAGAAGGCTCTGGGGAGACCTTAGAGCAGCCTTCCAGTACCCAAAGGGGCTACAGGAAAGCCGGAGAGGGACTTTTTAGAGGGGCATGGAGTGATAGGATGAGGGGGAATGGTTTCAAGCTGAAAGAGGGGAGATTTAGATTGGATATTAGAGGGAAATTCTTTGCTGTGAGGGTGGTGAGACACTGGCACAGGTTGCCCCCTGTGGCTGCCCACTCCCTGGCAGCATTGAAGGCCAGGTTGGATGGGGCTTGGATCAACCTGGTCTGGTGGGAGGTGTCCCTGCTCATGGCAGGGAGGTTGGAACTGAATGAACTTTAAGGTCCCTTCCAACCCAAACCATTCGGTGGTTCTGTGATTATATTGTCACTTATTTATGTGCCTCAGTGCTGTAACCAGAGATACGGTGCATAACCCAGCTGTCTCCAAACTCCACATACCAAAAGACATGGGCACCAGTCTCTACATTCTAATGCTTTGAGTTTCATAGACCAGAAACAGAGACATAAGAGGCCAGAGGAATTTGTGGCATGACCTGGCCAGATCCCCTGACTGCATGACTGAAGTCACAGATGTGCAATGCTGTGCACCCACAGCTTAGTTTTGTTGGTTTAAATAAAACAGTACATCAGAAATGTTACTAGTTCATTCTGCTAAAGTTTATTATTCATCAATTTAATTATTATCATCTTAAGGGAAATTAATACTTCATCTAATAAGCTGTCTTTTAAGTTTTAACTGGAGTTATTTTTTTTAAATGGAAACCATATTTTAATAATGTATACAATTCATGAGTTACTCATCTAAACCTTTCAATTCATCTCGCTCCCTTGCTTTTCTAAGGAGATAAATACTCTGTTTAAAGAGCTGTTGGTTGTTTTTGAGGAAGAGCAGTAAATAGTTTATAAATGGACAGAGAATTAAAAAGAACAGAACATTCACCTTAAAATCAAATTGTGTAAGAACCTGGTTCTCATTAGAGGAAGTTTCTGAGAAGTCCCAGATAGCTTAGAGTATTATTGCACGTCTCTTTCATTTTGTCTCTTTCTTTTTATCAAGTAATCAGTACAATGCTTAACTGTTTACTGGAAGCCTAAAGACAATTTGCATTGACAAAAATTAAATCAGTGCTGCCTTTTAAAAAGTATTTACTTTAAACTTTTCATTTTAAAAAACAAACTAATTACATTTCATAGGCTTAAATACAAATCAAATGTGCAATATCAGATATTTATGAAACGTACAATTTACAGAGTAGTTAATTCTATTAAAACAGAAGTTTATCCTTTCTCTTTTTGTCATTATTTAACTTAAGACCAGAACAGGAAATGCTTCTATGTTCTAGTCAAAATATCTCTTCTGGTCTTGCATAATATTTATAGAGATAAGATAGATTAGCTTCATTTACATACATATAAATATGATATAGTTTTCAAAATATACCCAAGTATTTTGGCCACTTCTTGATTTCAAACAGCAGCACAAATCAAAATTAAGCCTGTTTTCCAATGTATAATTGACTTCCACTTTAAAAGTTTCCTAACATTTTGTCTAGGCTACCATTTAATGGTGTACTGGTAGTGTGTGTCAGTTAATATGTGCTTATACATTCCAAATGCTTTACAAAATTATTGAGTTGTATAGCAAAAGTTTTGTTCTTTGTTTCTGAACATAACCATCTGATCAGAAGCATGCTGCTTTTCATATGTAACTGGTAATATTCTTAATAAGAAAGTGCATTTCTCAAATATGTTCCACAGTTTCAAATAAGCAGAATTTTGTAAAAAGGGCTTAAAGGGAACTCTAGAATTTGTAACTGAAATTCAATGAAATGACCTAATTATCAGACTCATTAAATCCATGTTATTTTTCCTTGTCTTCAGACCTCCCTACCCTGAACATGACAGCTCACAGATTCTAACTATTAAAAATTCCTGCTATAAACAACACATTGATGCAATTAGGACTTACTATAGGAAGGAGCATCAAAACTGGTGTGTGATTGATGCCTTTCAGAGCAAGTGGTGGATCTGGAATAAAGTACAGCAGGAGGTACAAGCAGTTGTTAAAGAAATCCAGATATACCTGGAAAGGATAAAAGAAGGTAAAAGAAAAACAACATTTCTCAGAATAGTATCTATTTCTTTAAGAAGTTGCAATGTAATGAGTGCATTTCAACTTCAACTTGCTTTGGATGAAGCTAATTCTTGGACACATGCATACCCTCAAATTCTTCGATCTCATCTGCAGAGATCTTGACAAGATCTCTTGAAGAGAGCAAAGACAAAACCAACTACAGGACAGTCTGAGGCCATCCTCCAGAGAAGAGGGTAACAGAATAGAGCTGAAAGAAGTCAGAGGTCTCATGGTCCATGGCAGGTTCCTGGGTGATAAATCACAAAGGGTACCCCGAAGTATACAAGGGGAGCTGTGACTTGCAGCTTCATTTAAGCATCAGTGGAGGAAGGCAGGGAAGTATGGGGAAAATGTTAATTATAAACTCAGAATTAAGATAAAACATGCCATCTGATATACTTTCTGTGCTGTGGAAAGAAAAGCACTTTAGTCTAACATTACACAGTTCCCACTTGAATTTTTGTGTGTCAGCATTGGTCAGGATTAAATATGCCTTTAAAATATGCCTGTAGAGTTTAACTAGAATTCCCCTGAAGGACAAACAGACTTCCTTATCTTATATCCACCTTTTGGTTTTAACTTTTACAGCTCTGTGGCTGCACCCTTTTTAAAGATTGCAGTCATAAGACAAAAAAAGTCTAAAATACATTTAATTTGTTCACATCAAACTTGACATAGTCTAGGTTTTATATGACATTTCATTCAAGATTTTTAATATATTTCAGCCAGGTAGACTGTAGCATTTGCAAGACATAGATGAATAAAGGGGAGGCTTTCATGACACTTTGTAGTCTTTTCCACCAATGTAAAGAAATAAAATAATAGCTGAAATGTTCCCTAGCAACATAAAGAGTAAAACAATAACCAGAAATAAAACTGTCCCAGGGAAAACAGACTAGTAAGTTAAGCATGCAAAGTATCCCACATCATTAATAAGCATTCTATTTCTTAAGTGCTAGAAAAATATTATTAATTGGTAAAATGGGTTGCAACTTCATTTTAATATCAATAAAAAATGCTATATTAATTCTCATTATTTCATATCATTGTCACATGATTAATTATATCTTCTAAACTGTAACATTTCTGAATATAAATGTTTAATGTTTCTATATCTTTCACTAATAAAACATTAATTGCTTTTGTTAACAGGAAAAGCAGCCGGCATTGCTGATTTATGTATCACTCCCAAAGAGCTGCAGTATCGGCTGGGGGAGTTTGGACAGTACTGTCCCGTCAGTCTTGCAGAAAAGGGTGAACTGGTTGACTGCTCTGTAACATCCTCATTGCAGTTTGCTGCAGAATTCCGAGGACACTACTACAAAATGGCTTCACAGGAAGAACTGGATGTAAGTGTAAAAAGCACGTCCTGAGATTACAGGAAAAGGGAACATTGTTGCTTAGATTTTTTAATTCCATACAGAAGCAAGTGATATGTAACCTGAATTAGACTAAGTGTTGTTAGTATTCAAGCTTTTGTTCTGCATACTGCTGCGATCAAACGCCTAGGCAGACAGAATGCAGCAGAGCCCATTCAAACCAAAGCTCCTCTTATAAATTGTCATAGATCAAACATTCTTTTTAAAACAACCATTTCCTCCTTTCTCCACCTGTTTTGGGGGGACCTGGGGGCAGAAAGTGGCTAATGATAGCAATGGATAGTGATGGATGGTGGGCGGATAGTGATGACTTTAACTGAGAGTGGGTCAGAAATTTCTTACCCGAGAGCAGCAGCAGCACCAAGCACATGAAGAGAGGTCTTGTAGAAGAAACAAGTACTTAAATTGCATGAGCCAGTCCTCTGGAGTTTGACTAATGGTCTTAGATTGCTTCTTTCATTATAAAAGCATTTAAATTCTTTTTCTACAGAAATTTCTGAACAGACCAGAGGTTTATGTTCCACCACTGGCACCTCACCCTCTCCCATCCCCAGATATGCTACCAAAGAAACTGACTGCAGCAGAAGTGAAGGCCTTATTCCCTATAAGTGCTGAAATGCAGGGATACTGTCCAGTCACTTACCTAGATGGAAAACAGAGGTACACCACTGCAGTTTTCATAATCTGAATTACAGACTATGTGTCCTGTATTACCATATCAACAAGGAAATACTTTCAAAGTTCTTTTTAATTCCGTCCAGAGTTTGGGCAGGAAGAGCAATTACAATTCTCCACATGGTGCCTGTGGCTTTGGAAATGAATGTAAAATCACCTTTTGAAACTCAGATGGCTGCAGGTTCAAGGATCTGTGTTGGCTTACTGTCTTTTCTAATGAAGACTGCTTGGATACACAGGGTGTTTCAAAAAGATGGACCCATTTGAAATGGACCTTCATTTGAAATTAGGTCCATCTTTTTGAAACACCCTGTAGTTTGAGTTTTCTCTATCATAAGCCTTCAAAAGTTCAAACAAATCTCGTTACACCTTAGTAGATGCAAAACTAGCTATTACAATTTTTATAAGTGATCCATAAAGCTCCACCGTAAAGTCACACTGATTTCCTTGGTGCACGGGAATTCATCATCAAGGTAGAACCGTAATAGTCAATTCTATGCTGTCCCTTCTTAATCTCCTGAACAACTGTGACTGGCATTTTAACTCAAGGACCTCCAAAGCAGCACTATAAAAGCCCCTTTAAAGCCCTTTAAGCAGACTTGGAGGCAGACTCAGATTTTGAGCCATGTAACTGTCAGTCACATGGTGGAAACTTGGATGATCCTGTTGCTACTTTTTGTAGTTCTCATACCTGCTAAATTACCGGAAGGCTCCCATTAACTCATGGATTTACACTGCACAAATGATGTTTTACATTTCTTGTGAATTGAGAATTTTCTTGCTCTGTCTCTTCAGATATGAGGCTTTGGTACCTGGCAACACTGATTATGCAGCAAAGTATCGAGATAAGGTATACATTTTTGAAAGTGAAGGAAAACTTCAGAAGTTTATGAGGTGAATACACTAGCTGCCTTTTAATCTTCCATCATGCCACGGTTTATACATTTTGAAAAAGCTTACTTTTTATCTGGCCAGGTTACCAGAGAACTACTGGAATCTGAAGCTTCCACATAAACTCCCTCCAACAAAGGAGCCAGTGCTGCTCACTGCACTTCCATTGGCTGGATACCTTGAACAGGTCAGTTTTTGCTTTCCCATTTTAAAATGTGATTTTGCAATGTATAGTATATACCCTTCAGTTTATTTCATTTTTAATGTGAGTCTTATGTTTACTACTGCAATTATATTAAATAGAAAATTGTGTACTTACAAGTTAGAGGAATTTTTAAAAGCTTTAAAATAATGGATATTTGTAGCTTTCATAGAAAAAAGCACAACAAAGACCATCAGAGGGGAATAATAAACTACAATATTATATGATGGATTTTCTTACTCTTTTGTTTATTGTACCTTCTAAGAAGACATTTTGCTTTGATTTTTAACAGCGAGATAGACACGAGCCTATCTGGAACCACTGAAGGATAGCTGGTTGCATTTTGAGACATGAATATGAACTAAAAAGTTATTCACAGTCACTTCCTTCCCTATTTCATACTATTTGTTATCTTCTACAACTCACCAACTCAGATGTCATCCCATATTGTTAGAATTGCCTGACAAAAGGATCAGGCTTTGAATGTATTTTTGTTCTAGATTTCTGTAATCATCTTCTAAAACGGTTTTCTTTTTTCAGGGAGCAGCAACTTCCCTAATTAAAGCTCTGGATGAAGTAGGCCGCCTAAAGCCAAAGTTTCCATTCCTAAGTGTAAAAAAAACTGCTCTGCTGTTTGTCGCCTGCCATTTAAAAGGTAACGTATAAAATAATATGCTATAAAAATAAGGAACTATATAAATGCAGTAAATCACCTGATACAACACTGATAACCCATTAGTGCAGTTTTCTTATGTCAGACTTGAGAAAATACTATTATATACTGATTTAAGTACACATTGCCAAGTTTCTTGGAAATGTGTAAGGACCAGGGAGGAAAATAAGGTTAATAGGACAGGCAGATCGGTAAGTGAGCTCTCACAAATCACGAGACTTTAATGACATTTTATCACCAACCTGATGGCCTTAAAAGCATTTTTAATATGCCTTGTTGGGGGTTTTAAACAAAGTAAAATTTTATCATCTAGGTGGAATTACATTTTAAACTTGTCACAGCCAGCCTGAATTGTCTTAAAAATTGACTAAAACTACTGTAATCAAAGGCTGCTGACATACTATCTGAGGAACAGTTCAGGTGCCTGAACACTTGCCTTTGCCTTTGTCAACTGTATCAGGTGGTCAAATAAAACTTAACAAACCTTGCCTTGCAGATAACCTGAAGACAACTTTCTGATCATACACACCTCCATCAACACATTAAATATGTAAATGAATGGTCTAATTTATGTATTTAAAAACAGCCTAAGTGCACATAGAACACTTGCTGTTTTCAGGAAATGCCCCTCTTTTGCATGGGCTCAGTACTGATACATGAAATTACACCGTACAAAATAACAGATATCCATGCAGATTAAATTAGAGTTTTTAAGTTTTTAGCACAGAGAAATGAAAAGTTATTTATCAGTCTGCTTATTTGTGAAATTATCTGGGAAGATCTCTGTATTAATGTGATTCAGGGTATCAGTATGTTGATTATTTTTAACTTCTTTTTTTATCTAACTGACAGCCCAGTCAACCACCTTACTTTTCTGTACCAAGGATGAACAGCCCAAGATTAAAATCAGGTGGTTTGCACTCAGCCCACAAAATAATAAGATAAAACATCTCATGGAGCTACCAGAGCTTAGGACTACCTCACTGAGGAAAGTTGTTCAAGCTTTCTCTCCTGTGTCATATCTGCTATTTTTTAGAATTTTTCTTTGGGTTTTTGCAGCCCAAGATAGCAGCTGTGGCTAATAATCTTTAATACTTTGCAATCAGCCTAAATAGTGCCAGCTTTCAGGATTCCAACAGCCTAATTTGCAGCTCTGCTGCAGCTTTGGTCCAGTTTCCAGCACCACTGGAGATTTCTGAAGCATGACTGCCACTTCTTCAACCCACCAGTTTTGCTTTTTATAAGCCATCTTATTCAGTGGGTGAACATTACTGTGCCTTTTGCTATTTTTACTTATTCTTTTAGATAATGTCAATCTTTATCATTTATATCAACTTCTTCACATCCTGTGTTTCCTCATGCCGTTTCCAGAGCCCTCCAGAACTTTCTTGGACTATCACGGACTTTTGCTAGCATAGCTGTGTTAAGGAAGACCACTGAACAGTGCAGCCACATGATAAGCCCCTGTATAAACGTGCAGTTCTTAAGCCACCAAAACTGCTTTTATACTGTAGTTTGTTTCATCCACAAAGGCTGTTTTCATTCTATTGTTAGCACAGCTTTGCTAACATAACAAAGTCCACACTAGGAATGCTTTGCTCATACATTGCATCATTAAATCATTATTAGCACTGGATGATGGACTGGAAAGGTTATGCAAGTACACAAATCCCTTCTCCACATGAAGTGACAAACAGTTTCACCACAGGAATCCAGGAAAACAAGTTATCTTCTTCTAATACTGGGTAGGACTGCTTCCAACTTTAAGATAGAGCATTCCAGGACACTGAAAAATCTCCCTTGCAAATGCAGCATTATTTATTACTGTGTCTCTTCAGAGTAGTCATGCTGTCCTTGATCAAAGTACTTCATGTTATGGTCCCTTGGAAATTTTTTGCATCCTATTTCTATCTAAAGTAAGATTTTCTCATCTTCAACTTATGTCCCTCTCTAAAGCCACATTTAAATAGGGGGCGACAAACAGTGGTTTAGTTGCTTGTGTAGCTTTTCTAACAACAATACTGGATTGCTTTCTGTATCTGAGAAGGCACAACTGATCAATTGTAAATGCAGAGAGATTTACTCCTCGAAAAAAGAGCAGGAAGCCATACATCACCAGAGAGATTTAGTGCTCTTCAAACTTGACTCCTGTGAGAGCTCTATGTACAGCTACACTTGAAAAATCACTCAGAAGCTGTTAAATGCAGTTGTCTACAATTTAAAGCTAGTGGGCTGGGGTGCTCACAGCACAGTCCTTCAGGCTGCCCAGTTTTTGTAAGGAGATATAAAGTACCACCTACAGGAAAAAAACAGTTATCAGTTGGTGGTCTTAAATCACTCCTTTGCCTCAGTGTAACAAATACAATAATACAGAATATCCTGATTGGCACCCATTAATGATGTATGCCAAAATACAGCTTAGGGCAGAGAGGTAAGAAAAAGAAACAATGCTCTCTTCTTTGTGAAGTTCTTGGCCTCGACATCTCCTTCCCCCTCTGAAACGTGTCAGCTCCTGTTTTTTTATGGGCAAAGCACTTGTGCCATGCTGCAGTCGTGCCGAGGGCGCGGCGGCCCAGCTGCCCCTGGGCTCTCCCGTGCAGCGCCATCCCAGGGCACTGTCCCGCTGTCACCGCCCGGAGCAGCACGGGCCCCTCACGGCCTGCGCATCGGGGCCCTGGCAGCAGCCCAGCGCGGTTTTGTTGCTTCGTGGTTGGCAAAGGCCTCGGTCGTGCTGGGTACGGTCCCGCTCGTGGCTCCAGGCCCTTGGGACCACCAGAGCCGGGTTTGTGGCTCGGTGTCAGCAGGCAGGGCCCAGGGCAGCCGCGGGTCAGTGGCGATGCGGGCAGGGGTTGCACTGGGTGATCCCGGAGGTCTCTTCCCGCCTCGCTGGTTCCGTGACCCTGTGAGGGTCCGAGCGCCAGGCGCAGGCCTGGCCCCGTGTGAGGCGGCACACCGAGCTTCCGTCCCTCTCTCGCAGCGCACAACGCCCGGAGCTCGCTGCCGGCGCGGCAGATGTACCGGAGGCGGCTGGCGCGGTTCACGGAGCACTGCCGGCTCATCCCCTGGCTGGCCGCGGCCATGGCGGGCCCCTGCACCGACCCGCGCCGCGCACCGCCCGGCTCGGGCCCGCGGCTGCGCAC
>VZRW01003937.1:89822-158588 GCA_013398125.1 Aegotheles bennettii | reverse complement strand
TTGCCCTGGCCATTTGCTAAACCCGCACAACAGGTCATCCAGTATCATAGCACTGAGCAGGTTGAGCCCCATTTCAACAATACGTAAAGTATGACAGACACAGACATCTAGGTTTCTTACATGGTCATATTACTTGTATGCCTTTGTAGTTCTGTTCATTCAAGACAGCTCTTTCTAGCTTTCATTGCTGTTAGACATGATCTTACCTGGATGACTGTGTTTGAACCATAAAAATGAAAAAAATGCTACAAGAATATCGAGGGAGAAAACCAGGCCTTCAGATTCTGCAGGGTTTGCAGCAAATGCAAGACTGTAGCTGTACTGTGTTGATGCTACCCCTTCTTGGGCATGTGAATGACTTGTTGCACTCTGTCGAACTCCTGATGACTTCTGTGGCTGGTTTTTTTGTGTGGCTTTAATATAAAACATTGTGCATTCATCAAGTCTCTATGTGAAGTGAGACTGAAAAATTGGGCAGATTGTGTGAAAATGATGTACTGTAAGATGACCGTAATCTCTAGAAATTTTGAGTGGATAGTATCTAGAAGAGTAAAGGGACACCAGCTTATATCTCTCATATAAAACCAAACCCCTGCGGGAGCCGGGGGTTTTCATACTACTTGTAGCCACTGTTGAGGTGGTCTCCTTTTTCTGAGGAAAGTTCATATCAAAAGCCTTTCTTCTTAAACAGTGTTCATTTCAGGAAACGTGTATGGGGGCTGTGTTTGTCATTGAAATAATGTATGTAAAGTGTCATGTGATTCTTCCCTCAAGAGAGTCTGCTGGAAACTACCTAGCAAGTAATCAAACTATTTCTAAGCACTTGGGGGAAATCAGCCTGTTAGCTTATACAACACATGTTTGCAGTCAACATGGATTTATCAAAACCCAATAATCTGTCAATTTAATTTTGGGCTGTGATGGAATAAAAGGGTTTGTGGTTAGAGGAAAATGAGGTGTTGCCATATGTATCTTTTATCAGATTCTTGTTAACAAAGTAGTTTTTCAGCTTTTTGAGAATGGGCTAATTTATTGTCCTTGATAGCGAATATCAGATGTCTGGATCTTGGGCAGAGTTACTAGAAATAATCATCTTTGTTTCTGTCAGTCTCTGGAGTGCTTCTCTCTCTCTCTCTTTTTTTTTTGGTGTTACTCCCACCCCTTTTCTGGTGCCCTTTTTGTAAGAGACACTCACAACTGAGCATGCTATTGAATAAATTCTCCTGTATCTCAGGGTCGATGGGTTTCATTGCAAGAACTTTCTAATTTCGGCATGAAAGGAGGTGTCAACCCATCTAGGACTTAACAGAGCTGAATGATCTCATCCACAAGTGATGGGTGATAGCTGTGCCCTTGAAAAATCTGTAAGAAGGGCATTCCGTGTGTCTCAGCCTTTGAGTCTCATTTTACCAGCAGATTATTTTATGAGCAATACTTTTGTTTCCTGATGGCGTGTGACTATTTTTATGAGGCTCTTTTAGGCTTTCCGTTAGTCCATGAGCCATCTCTAAGGTGTTAGCAGCAGCCATTGTGTCCCTGAAATTCAGGTGGTTAGTGGGATCGTGAACAAGACAGGTTACTTAGAATCAAGGGTTGTGTTGTAATAGGTGAACAGGTGACAAAATTGCGCTATCTCCTGCTCAGTCACTAGGGTTAATTGACAATGACCTTTGACTCACTAGTGGCTGGTCCTTGTCCAGCTCAGATGTACCTATGTGCAGGAGTGGCTTTAACCAGGTACTGCCTGGTTGTCACAGTTATGTGGTGACAGATAAACTCAGGCCTTCTCAATAATCCTCAAAGTCATTTGTATGAAGCTGAAAGAGATTGGAGAACATGGTAATCTCTCTGCAGGGCCTGAGTTAATGCAGTGTGTTAAGAACTTTCACAAAAGTTAAGAACTTCCCCCTCCCCCCCCCAAATGCAACCTAATGATGCTTCCCACTGGTTGCTAAAATGAAGTGCTTTGTGCTCACTGAAATTGCAATCTCTCTCTCTGCTTGTTGAGTAGAATTCATTGTCATTGTCCTTTTTATATATTGCCTCTTTTTGCCTGCTCCCCATCCTTCCATCCCTCCCAAAAGCCCAAGCTACCAGGTGTGTAGAAGGGACTTTGTATTCTGCTGAATTTTAGCCACCAGTGACTGTGGGACACCACAGCCATGGGAAAATTGTGCAAGTTTAGGATAGGAACAGAAAGCAGAATTTAAATCTAATTGGAGTAAGTGCCCCATAGGTGGCAAATGATTAACCTGAATAAAATTTGGCTGCATCACTGAGACTAGCGCCTACCTTGTAAAATAAAACTATTATAATAAGGCATGTCTTTTAAAAGGTATTTAGTAATTGACCTCTGCTTTGAATAAGTGGTTTTTCCATATAGTTAGGATAGGCCATGGTGGAAAATAGTTTCTTCCATTTGTTCTTCCATTTATCTTACGATAAATGTGGGGAAGAATGAAGTGTTTTTTACAGAATACCTGTAGGGAAAGTGTTGCTATTTCAGTGCAAGGAAGATAAATAGCCATGGGAAAGCCTGACATACATTTTCATTTCCAAAATGTAGATGTGCCTCTTTATATTAATGAGCTGAAATAAGTTTGAATACATGGAATAAAATGGAGAAAAATAGCCTAGACACTAAGGAATAAGGAATTACCTGCAAATTTACTTCTTCCTTGCAATTCCCCTGAGTTAGCTTTACTGGCTGCCTGGTATCAGTTTGTTTACGGAAGAGGAGAGGAAGAGACTAGCTCTATCAACACCTCATGGACCTGAATGAAACAATGAGATTTACTGGCTGTAGCTTTCTCTCCACTTCATATCTCTAAGAAGTTTGATTCTAGTCCAGGTGGTTTTAAAAAATGTAAGTATCTTTGTTGCTTTCCTAGACCTAAATGTAGATTATAATTGAGCTGTGACTGCTAGATCAGGCTGGATAAAGGTGTGTTAAACATGAAGGTAGAGGGAACATATATGCAAGCCCTGCACTTGTGCCAGCTGGCAGGGTGTGAGTTGGTTCTAGACCAAAAGGTAAGTAGCTGCAACAGTGTAGGGTTGTGCCTGCACTAGCGAAGCCTCTGAGAGGAAGGCTTATTAGCATAGGTAGGCACTAACAGTTCTAACTGGTTTTGGAACCAAAGTTGGCACTAAGCCTGGCAGAGGTAATGACTACACTTAAATGTGTAGATATCACCGCTCTGTACTATAGCATAATCTTCTAGGGCAGGGATCTTCACACCTTGGATGTCTTTACAACATCTAATATTGTGGGAATATTCGTGGCTCTAAGGTAAAGTGACAATACAAACAGGTAGCCAGTCTGTATTTCTGAGTCTACTCTGCCCTGATCTTGCACTAGTACCTTAGAGCATTTTTCTTTCAGTACCTCAGGATATGTGTAAATGCAGTGACATCAGGGACTGACCAACGACTACATCATAGATAAGGTTTGATCCTTCTTCCTCCCTGACCCACAAGTTAAAGTGAAGTTGTAGGCTGTTTGCTTTAGCTGTAGTGACTAAAACAATCTGACTAGTCTCTCCCCTGGCAGCCAAGACTAAAGCTGTTATCAGCACTGTTATGGCTCTGCGAAATCACAGTGGTGTTTGATCTGGGGAGAAATTGGCACCTCTCTGACAAGTGCTGGAATGTCCCAGTCTGTCCTTGGGGTGCTGTTGGCATCTTTCACAGCAATAAACCCCCAGTCAACAGACTCGATCGTGGGCAAACACCAGCCAAGTGCACAAAAGCACTTATCTAGTGTTAGGCCATGCATTCATAAAAAGCAAAGTCATAAAAACCTTCAGTAGCTGGCAATTCCAGAGCTTACTGTTAGACTTGAAAAGAAGCCCTGAAGAACACAGGCTTCTTATCAATTTTAATTGCTGGGCAATGGAGAGTTGCCATTTGTTTAACGTCATCTGGTATTAGCAACTCTGTTTTACACTCTGTGTTAGAGAGATGTTTCTGGCAAGCAATGTTCTCCTGAATGTAAAATTAAATTCAATGGCAATACTTTGTTTTCAGGATGAACTTGGGTAGAACACTTGAATTCAGCAGGTAAACTAATGCAAAATGGAGTCTAAAGGAAAGATAGACTGGAGATGCATAGTGCATGTTAAGATGTTGAATTTTAGTTGTTTCTTTAACTTTTCCTAGCTAAATATATTTAACTAGAGAATAAACAGATGCTGCTGTATTGTAATTACTTTGCATCGCTGCTGAAACGAAATTCTGTCTTACCTAATTTTTTTAGATTGCATTTTTAAACATTGCATTAATGCTTACACATTTATGCAACAATACAAACTTCAAAGTTAACGTTCACTAAATGGTTCTATATTCATGCCACACCCTTAAAACCAAAATTCATGCCACCTTTAGGGATCTGGGCCAGAGAGAAAGTAACTTTGAACAGTTGCATCAATGTTCTTAGATGTTTTTGCCTGTGAGAGGTATCTACATTTTTTTTTTAAGTCATCTTGTTGGATTTGAGCAGGCATTGAATTCCACATGGGTCTGCAACTAGATCAATAGAAACTGGTAGATGGCAGGTTTCTGAAATGCCAAGCAAGCATTTTAAATGCAATTAAAAGTGCATCTGAGCTATTTTAAAACAAAATAGTAATAAGAAACCACCTCAGATTTTAATTTGAAAATTACTCTGGAACTGCAACTTTCAAACAAGAAGCTGATATGGAAAAAAAGTGTACTTTATGGCAGCTGCCAAGAAGCAGATTTGACAGCAGTTAGTTAATCAGGAGTAGCTTCAATGGAAGCTACTTCTCTGATCTCAGCTCTGCCCCCTAAATAGAATCTGTCTCAGGGTAGTGACTGTGGTATGTAGGTGGGATTTTTACACTGGGTTAGGGAAGATGTGATGGAACATCCCTCCCTGACTTGAGAGCTGCGTTCACTCTCTCTGTAGCAGCTTTGAAAGCCTTTAAATGAGACTTGACCAGCAAGAACCAATTCTAGGAGCAGGAGTGTGGCTGTTTGCATTTAGTGCTTTATCCTTCCATTCTTTTTGTTGAGATGGTCAAAGAAGCTGTTTGTTTTGATGGGTGATTTTTTTTTTTGCAGCTATTGCCAAAAGACATGTAGATGAATTAGGGAAGGGAAAGAAAATAACGTGTAGAACAGTCCTGTTGGCACCTAAAAGAGGTGATAACAAGGGCATTTTTATTTCGGTGCCACACATGTACATGTAGCGAACAGATGCCAATACCTTTCTTACAAATGTGTATGCTTGCTCACATGCTGTTTTGATGTCTGTTATTTGAAGTAGCATGCAAACATCATTTCTCTATTTCCTTTCTTTGTATGTATATTTGTCTTCATTTGAAATTCTTCCTTTTCCTTCAGCATTTTTGTTTCTCCTTTTTTTGTGTGCATGCATGTGTTTCAACTTCTTTGGACTCTTGGGAGATCAGTTGTGTATTAGATTAGGAAAAGCAGCAGTGAGAAACTAGAGCAGTTGTTTACTCACTATGTTAAACTGTCCACGCTTACAGCGGCAGGAAACTGCTTTTCCTTGTGACTGCCAGTTGCCAGGACTTTAGTGGTTGGTTGTTTCTTTTTCTCCTCCTGCATGAGGAATTTCACAGTTGAAACTGCCTTGGCTTATGAAATTCTGAACTATTTATGTCTCTTTAGGTAGCTTTTGGAGAGGAACGCTTCTCTTGGAATAATACATAGCCAAGCTATTGCTGGTTGGCTACCTGTGCGTGATTAAAGAGAAGCAGGAGGTGGAATCAGCCAGTTTTCAAGTGGTCACCAGTTCAAGTCTGTTAGTTCAGAGTACCCTGTCAGCATTAATACACTGCTGCTTTTGCTTAAATGTACAGGAGGTGTGTATTTTTTCACTTCTCATCTTGATTTTTCTTTTACTGTTTCCTTGTAGTCGTTAGCTTTTCTTTTTCTGACATGAAATAGAAAGTGTTTACCTTTCAAGCAAAATCTTTCTAAGCATTCACAGTTCTAGCCAGGGAATGGATTTGCGTTTTTGTTTGGAGCAAGCAGTTCCTGTTACTCCTGAAACAGGAGTAGCTTTTTAATAAAGATGCTGGATCTCTGCTATGTAATTACGATAAAATAACCAGTACAGCAATCCCGTAGTGTCAATAGCTTGACAACCAAATGTTTTCTGGACTGCTCGTAAGCTCTGGTGTTGAAATAAACTTTGAAGAGCAAACTTCAATACTTAATACATGCAATGTTTTTAAAGTGGAAAATCTCTCCCTAACCCAATATGTAATACAAGTGCATCTACATACCCTATCTTCTGAGCTGGGAAACTTGCTGGGAGTTGAGGAATTTGAGCTCTGCAGAAGATACGGTACATGTAGTTGTATATTCTGAAGATTAATTGGCTGAATGTAGGCACCTTTTGAAAGGCACCAAGTCTTTACCTTCTCAGGCCTGTGCTGATATAAGATGTCCTGTAAACTGTTTTGAGCACAGCTGATCTTTTAAAACAACTTTACTGTCAGGTTGCCATCTTTTTTTCTTTCTTCCCCCCCACCTCCCCGTGTGTGTTTGGTGTTTACTACCAAACTACATTGCTTCATGGTAGAGGTTGCTATGTGCCAGGGCAACGCAAACAATAAATAACGGGTCATGCTGATGAAGTGAGCATGGGACAAGCTCCACAATAATTGCTCCTTAATTGCTCAAGCACAGCTATCTTCTCTAAGGCCAGGACTCATCCTGGTCAGAACAGAGCGGTGCATGGAATGAAAGGTACTGTAAGCAGATGTTTATGAAAGGGACCTTGCCTGGAGCCAGCCCAGTGAGCTGAATCCTGTGCCCTGGGGAAAGTGGAGCCCTGCGGCCCAGCCAGCAGGATGGGGGTTCCAGGTCACTGAATAACTCAGTTTCTGAGTTCTGCCAGGGAGTTATGCATTAAAATCAGTTTTGCTTTCAGTGATTTTTTTTAAATATATACATATTTTTTTCGTTTAGTGGTAACTTGTATTTCAGTTTTAGTTCTCTCCTGTAGGTGAGACTCTTGCTGATTTCAGTGAGATACAATATTTGAAGCGTTGAGTATTTTTTTAAAAAAGTACTTAAAAGCCACTGTATAAGTGTTCATTCAGAAAGTACTCAAACCTACTTTATCCTCTGAGATGCACTCTTATTTGTTTTCCATCTTCTTGACCTGTAGGTCTTACATGTGGGCCTGCCAAAAGTGCACTTGCTCTTTGTCTGCATGATACGGATCTTAGGAAAAGCAAGAGGAGATAGAAAGCAAAAGAGAAATGCACAGTGAAGAAGGGGCAGAGGCTTGTGTAATACCAGCTAAATCAGTGAAGTTAAACAGATAAGTTTTCAGTGTAGTGGCAAAGTTAACTCAACAGGAAGGTTAAGTCTAGATATCCTTGTTTGAAGAGCGCTTCAAGCCCTCTCGGACATTGCTGGCCTGTAACTGTAGTAACACACTGGAAGGTACTTGGTTATCCCTGTTCCTTTACTGTCCTGATATGTGTTTCCACAGCATAGAAAGCCTGTTCTAATGTATGGCTAGGGGCTGAGGCAGGGGTGTGAAAGCTTGGAAAAGCCTCCCTGGTGTTTGCTGAATGGAGTTACCACACCTGAAAACTGCTGTCTGCATTCTTTTATAATCCTCTAGCTCTTGGGCCATTTAAAAGCTGTGATTTCAGGTGTGTGGCAAAGGCGTTTATGAATCCACCACTACTATGTGGTTTTCAGGCAGCTGGCAGGAACCATCTCTCTGGTAAGTCTAAAGTTTCAGTAAATAAGAGGCTCCAAAAATCAAACTAAACCCTCCTCCAATAAAAATCTTCTGCCAAGGTTAAACTCAAAGAAGCCCGGAACCAATCATTAATTTTTGCTTATGCATTCTTTCAGATCTCTTTAAAACATCTGTGTCCCTATAGTACAGTGACTGTTTATTTACTTAGTGATGATTGAGTATTGTATTGTTTATGTACTGCCGTAGGGTGTCCGTATTGTGTACGTAGAAGCCAGCATGGGTGGGCATATGGATAACTTTTTGCTGGCTGGCATAGTTTCCTTAACTCAACTTGAATTTAGTGCTGTAAATTTCTGTGCTACCTGGATAATAGATATGCATATGCATGCAGCTTTCAACTAATTGCAGTGAAACTCTTAATAAGGTTGATAATAATTTTCCCTTCTCTCCAGAGGCATCTTTATTCCAAATTCTTGAGCTACTTGAATGAGAACTGCAGTTCTCACTCATGGATTGTTGTAGTGCTATATTGCAGTTGCAGAGCACCAGCTTAAATACCTATCAGCGTATAAACCTTTTAGCCAACTGGTAGTACTATCATCAGTTCCTCGTGTGTGTAAACAGTGTTCAAGTCCCTGTGTGAACCTATCCTTGTTTGAAAGAACAAACCTTTGTTTGAAAGAAAGTGCCCAGAAACAAAAGAAAACAATGTGCTTTCCTTTGAGTCAAACTAAAAATGCTTTTGGAACTCAATATGTATATGTTGTACTGTTAATTCAGGGATATTTTACTTGAGAACATATCAACGGTGGCAAAGATCAGATTCAGCAATCTGTTCTCAAGGCTGTATACTTCGTGTTGCCTGATGTACGCAGGGATCAGGGAACCAGGCTGGCCAGTGGTTCAGTTTCTGGTATCCTCTTGGATCAGCAAAGCTTCAGGTGATGATAACAAAAGAACTTTAATTTAATTTGCTACAGGAAGCTGTACTTTTGTATCTAGAGTATAAATAACACATTGTGTGTAATGGACAGATTTTTAATTGATTTTTATAAACTGTGGGTGCCATTTTGATTTGCTGCATAGACAACACAGTTCTGCTGGCAATTAAAGGGTTCTGTGCACTTAGGAGTATGGAAAAAAACCCCATCCAGAATAACTTCAAACAAACCCAAAATACCAAAGAAAAAAACAAAATGACAATAAGCCATACCCCTAAAAAACTCACCTTTGTATTCATTGCTCAGTGTTATAGATGATACAGGAAAGTACCTAAATGTTAGAATTATTAATCAGTTCTCTAATGTTTATTTAGAATGTTCTGATAGGACCACGTATTGACTTTTCTTGCCAGCCTGCACTGGCACTCAAATAATTAGTGTTGTGGATTTAAATCCTGACAGTTAAGATGTTGAAAACTACCTGTCATTGTGTAACCTCCAGGCTTAATTTATTTTTCCCATTTCTTTGGGGTGATATGAAACTGTTACGTTTAAATCTAGCTTCAGGGTCTACAATAGGTAAGTTGACAAAGTTGGAGGGTGGAAGAAAAAGTATTGAAATAGGCTGAATAGCTATGGTTATGTATTAGTCAGGTACTTAGAACTGGAACACCCTATTGAATCTCCTGTAAAGACAGTCTTGCTTTTGGTGGAAACTGACTCAGAAGGGTGGAAAGTGGTTTTGATTTTATTTCTCTAACATAAACCCAGGGGCAGTAAAACTAAATTATACTTGATCTACATTTTGTTCTCTGTTTTCAGGGTCTGTTTTTCTTTTGAGGAGGATGTTTGGGAAGAGAACAGGGAAAGCAAGTAGAAATGCTAGCAGCCTGTGTTTTGTGGTCAGACCTTCAGAACAATATGCTCAGTTCAAGCAATTGTGAACTTTTTCCTATATTAATGAAACAAGGGATGCTTGTAAAAGGAGGCTTGAAAAAAATAATTAAGAACTCAAAACTCCCCAACCTGTTTAATTAGATGACTGTAATTATAAGATAATAGAAGTATATCTTAAGACTCCTCAAACCAGGCAAATGAGAAATTAATTGGTCCTTAATGACTATGTAGAACCCTAATTGGAATGAGAAACTTTTTTCTTTAGCACTGTCAATTTAACCTCAAAATGCATGCCAATGATTGAAAATTTGAAGTCAAATTGTTCAACAGCATGAATAAAGTGATAATCATCCTTAGGTAAGTTGTATGCACCTGTGTTCCTCTCTTTGAATAACTTTGATTATGCATTCAAGATAAACTCTTGTATATTTCAGCTAATGAATAACAAAAACTGCAATCCTCAAGAAAGACTAAAAATTATAGAAAGACTTTCTATTTTTTAAAAAATATATTTGAAACATTTTTAGGGGAAATAAGTCAATTCCTCATAGCTTCTTGAAAGAAGCAGGATGTTAAATGTATTCTTCCCAAGGCTATTTATTGTTCAAGTCCCTTGTTATGCCTTTCATCCTGTGATGCCTAGAAGAGGACTTGATGACGTGTAGAAAACCCACCGGTCCTACCCAATATTGTGGTGTTGCTTTTCAATCCCTTGCCTGCCTCTTTTTGGCAATTCTTGTTTCTTTTTTAGACTCCCAAGTTCCTCAGAGGAGACAGTATCTTTCTATTCTGGGTGTGCTTGTAGGATGCCTAGTTCAGTGGAGTCCATGTGCTACCTTGTCCTCTGTGGTTGCAAATAATTTATCATAGTATATAAGTGTCTTTTCAAATGAAAGCAACAACGAGATGGTGTATTGGAAAAGCAGCTACATGAGAAATCGATAAACTCCGCCTCAAAAAGATTCTGCTTTCTTCTGCTTGGTTTGGCATATCTGTTGTTATGAACAGGTTATTCTGAACACCTGTTGTTTAACAACTGTTATGCAGAACTGACAACAAAGAGTAGCCTTCATTATTCTTCTTGTGTTAAACACAATATTCCAGGAAAGAGTTAAAAACACAGTGCATGTACAGAACAGTCAAGCATTGAAAGTTTCAGATGTCCTTTTTCTGCTTTTTGCTGTGATAGCTTCTAGGGAGGGGCATTGACTGTTTGCACCTCTGTAGTACTTAAAAAAGTACAAGTCAGTCTAAAGGTGCCTAAGAACACTTAGAGCTAGCTGCCATTTCTGGCAAAGCAGACTGTATTAATAAGCTTGGCACTCATCTTTTTTATGGGTGTATTTTATTGTTTCTACATGTGCATTTGATTACCCAGAAGACCTTTAGTTTCCTGCTCCCTCAAGGTGGAAAACCACAACAATTATAACCATCAGTGCAATCTGACATGCAAACAGTGACCTTGAACGTGTTGGACTTGCTTCCTAGCCTTATTTGGGAACTGCTGGTAAAATGCCATTCAAACACAGGTTTGGAAGCGTCACCTTAATAACAGCAGTGTAGTGGTCTAAGGGAAATAATGTTACAAGCTGCACTTTAAATATTTATGGTTAATGAGTTAATGTTACAAATCTTTTGCAGAAGAAACAAAGGCCATTTGCGTCAAGAGTTTCCATGTTGTGTATTTAAATGGTGTTAGGAAGAACTCTTGTGTGTGAACAATAGCACATGATGATAGGATGGGTTGTTCATCTGGTGTGTGCTCATCTAAGCTGGATTGTTACTGAGTGCTGTCAATGTACCTGGGAGGAATAAATGTGTGGCATTCTGCAGAGGGACATGCTTTTGTGTTACGCTGCTCTGTGGGCTTGGAGAGATTTTATTTTTTTTCCTTTTGCCCCCTATAAGTATGAGTTGCCCTTAGCTATTTACCATTTGCACCTGCAAACCTAAGAGCCTAGTACAGCTGCCAGTATTCAGTGGAGTAATCCATGGTTGCCATCTCTTTCAGTTTGTGACTATGGTGTACCTATGTGTACCTGAGCCCCTGTGTGAGCAGTGTCTTTGCAGCTGATTAATTGTATAGAAGAGGAACTCACTTAGATCTCATGAATTCGGATGAGCGTTTGGTTATCTATTTCACCTAGAATCAAAAGTGCAGTGAAGTTGGTTTAATCTGAGAGACTGAATAAACTTAAGCATGTGAAAGAGCCAAAAACTAAATTAATTATTTTTGATTGCCCAAGAGCTCCATTAATTCCCCAGATACCCTTGATATTGTTTTCAGACATAACAACCAATGAACATTGGAGAACACCCCCTTTGACTATATCTGCATTTTCTAACCTGACTTGAAAACTTCCTAACTCCCAAAAAATTCTGTTAGAGAGCTATTTAAAATCTAAACCACACTGCAAATGCCAAAACATCCCCCTGTTGAACATTCTCTTTTTGGAAATATCTGCTTCTCTCTTTTAAAATTTCCAAAAGTGGGCATGAGAAATATTTTCAGTTGGTCACTTTTCCATGCTTCCTTGTTCCCTTTGCAACAGTGACAGAGCAGGAGAAAAAAGGAAGAAAGTGAGTTTAGAAGACTAGAAAACGGGGGAGGGAGAAAACTATCACCAACCATTTTCTGCTAAAATCGTGATAGAGATGGAATTTAGATCCCACGTTGTTTTGGAAAATGCCCTGAATCTCTTAGGTAGGATTTGGTCACAGTGTACGGTGGGGCACCTCAAAACTTAACAGAGGCAGTCCCTAGAAGCCTACTGTGTAAAACCTTTTGGTAACTTCTGCTGCTAAAGGAGTGCATGTTTGAACATTTGTGATCTGACAGTATACTGGGCTTCTCAGGAAGAAGAACTGGTAGCAAGTTCTTGATGCAGGTTTTTAAACCTCTGCAAGCTACCTGACAAGTCTGTCCTGTTTACACTCAGAGCACTTTTCTAGACTTGCTGGTTAAAGGACATTATGTTGACTTTATTTTCTTTGGTCTGAAGTGAGGTTTAATTTTTAAGTCCTTTTTTTTAAAAAACAAAAAAACCCGACAACAAAAAACTATTAAACTTCAGTGTATCAGCTGTTGTGATGGGTTGCCATCAACAATATTTTTCTTTTCTGGTCCCTATAAGGACTGACATAGTGTTTCATGCAAGAGGAACACAGGAGTGACAATTACCACTTCCTGCTATATTTGTGTTGGGCTTGTGGACAAAGGTAGAAGCACTTATGGCTTTTTTCTTATACTAAATCTAATGGGCTCGTTCATGCGAGGATTTCTATTCTGGTGGAAATGAAAGGCATTCTTCCAACGCCCCAAACCCAACTCCCAAACCCCAGTGATATGAAACAGCAGGACTTCTTCCTTTTGGAAATAAGTAGGTTAAGTGGGACTGGTTGGAGAAGGATGAGCAAGGAGCTGTCTGTCTTCGTGTGGAAAATTTTTACCTCTCACTTAAATCTTCCTCTGAACTGTATCGAACCAAAGAAGGATGCTTGAGTCTATTCTGGGCCAAAGCCCAGGAAATTTGTGAATCTTTTTTGCTTGGATTTCTTTAGAAAGTGTGCTGTGAACTTTATATCCTGAAGAGTCAATTTCCAGATGGTTTCAGGCAGATGAATCTTGTGATGCAAGGGATTTCCTTTTTCCTGATTGCTCCATTGTTGGCTTCTTGCCCTTGTGTCTGGAGCTTGGTGGATATAGCTTTTGAGGGTGAACTTCCAGTAGAGTTGAATGAGAGTGCTTAGAGTTTGTGGCAGTCTTAGATACAGCAGGACACTGAAAATAGTGGTTTAGGCTCTGACTTTTTCAGCTCTAGCAGCTGTTGCATAGAGAGAAGTGTCTTCTGTTATTCCTCTTTGGCTATTTTGAAGATAGGTGCAACATCTATCTTTCTTCAGTTGTCAGGGGACTCTACTCCACAACCATTACCCTCAGAGCGACAAATTACAGTGACACAGTCCATCTCTCTCAGCACCCTCAGATGTAACCTGTCTGGTCCCATGGTCTTGTATAGGATGAGTTCTCTCAAGTCATCCCTAACTTCATCCTGATTTCTTCCTTGTAGTTTTATCTTGTCCTTGAACCTTATATCTAAGCAGGTCAGGGAGACCTTGCTGGTGGAGGCTGAGGCAAAGAGAGTATCGAGTGCCTTAGTGGCAGTAGAGACAGATGAGGCTAAATCACCCGCTCCATTCAGAAATAAGCCTGTATTTCCCTTGTTGAGTCTTCTAGTACTAATATAACAGTAGAAGCTCTTCTGGCTGCTCTTGATGTTGAATCCAAGTGTTAACTCCAGCCAACCTTTGGGAGCCTACAGCACCTACTATTCACAAGCTGTCTCCTGTCCAAGCAGTAACTGGGCCTGACCCTGTCTAGTTTTCAAGATGGGTGACATCAAGTGTGTTCAGGGTGATGTGAAGGTAGACCACAAGAGATAAAACTTAAAGAACATTCTGCAATTTCAGAGAGCAAGATAATCCCTCAGCTTCTAAAGGAAATGTGATATAAAATGTGAGTGTGTGCCTGTGTACTGGTATGCTGTGGTTTCCCTTTCACACACTGTGCTGTTCCAGCGACCAGCTATCTTTCATTTTTGAAGACTGAAGGCTTATAGCTAAGGAAAGACAACTTTTGACTTGGGACACTGATCCAGAAATGCTGGCTCATGGAACTGATATAAGTTGACTTTAACGTAATTTGAACTATGGTTTTAGAGGTATACAGTATTTTCCTATAAAGTTTAATCTTTGATGGAACAAACGGTATGGCTAAAGTCTTTAATCTAAGCCTTAAGCTTCATTCTGAGTGAAGACAAGACTGCGGGTAATTATTCTGTATTGGTACTGCACGATCTTGTAGCAACTTAGAATGCTGTGTTATCATACACTGAAATGATTGCAAGTCAGCCACTCTATGATGTGCACAAATACAGATAATTCTGTATTTGTATTGTTTGGATTAGAGATGGCTTTATTGCTGATAGGGTAAAATACCTGAAGTGAAGTCTCTGCTCAAGCTTCTCTCCTCCTTTGTTGCACTTCTCCCTCCAAAAAATCAGAAAACCTAAATTTTCCTGTCATTTTCTTGAAGTAAAACACCTTTCACATTTCACACTGGCCCTTGATTTATTGTGTACTTGATACAGATTTGAAGATCTTGGCATTCTGAATCTCTTTGAGCTTGACCACTGCTCAAATGCTTATTTCCTCACTGCATGGTTCTACAATTTGTTAGTGTTAACAAGGCCAAAAATAAATACTGGAAGATTTGTCCATCATAACATTTGAAAGGTCACTCGGGTTTAAAAAACAGTAAATGAAAACCCAAACAGATACTGACTGCCTTATAATAGGTAGAAATTAATTTATCTCAGTACAGAATGCTCTCACGAAGACTTCAGAGGCTGACTGGTGCAAAGAGATCTATGTATGTGCCTACTGCAGTGGCGTGATACTTCATCTCTGTGTAACTAGAGATGTCTTCTTTGCTTACATAAAATCCTGAATCAAACAATGGATTTCTGCAGCATGTGTGCAAAATTATTACACCATTGGTTTTTGGAAGGTTAATGGAATGAAAAAGGCTCCTTCGAGAATGGTGTGTTTTCAAAGAACTTTTGGATGTGGTCCTTGGGAATTTGGTTTAGTGGTGGACTTGGCAGTCCTGGGTTGAAGGTTGATGGTTGGACTCGATGATCTTGAAGGTCTTTTCCAACCAGAGTGATTCTATGATTAGCTAAATCTCAAAATATTTAGTAAGCAAAAATCATGTGGCTACAGTGCTGCGCAGTTGTCTTTCCAAGAATTGATAGGAAATATCTTTGTCAGTGACATGGACAGTGGAATTGAGTGCACCTTCAGCAAGTTTGCTAAAGACATCAAGTTGTGTGATGTGGTTTACACAGTAGAGGAAAGGGATGCCATCCAGAGGGACCTTGACAGGCTTGAAAGGTGGGCTTATGCCAACTGCATGAAGTTCACCAAGGCCAAGTGCAAGGTCCTGCACATGGGTCAGGGCAATCCCAAGCACAGATACAGGCTGGGCAGAGAATGGCTTGAGAACAGCCCTGAGGAGAAGGACTTAGGTGTTGGTTGACAAGAAACTCAACATGACTCAGCAATGTGTGCTTGCAGCCCATAAAGCCAACAGTTTCCTGGGCTGCATCAAAAGAAGCGTGACCAGCAGGTCGAGGGAGGTGATTCTCCTCCTCTACTCTGCTCTCATGAGACCCCACCTGGAGTCCTGTGTCCAGTTCTGGAGTCTCCAATATAAGGAGAACATGGATCTGTTGGAGTGAGTCGAGAGGAGGGCCACAAAGATGATCAGAGGGCTGGAGCACCTCTCCTGTGAAGAGAGGCTGAGAGCGGTGGGGTTGTTCAGCCTGGAGAAGAGAAGGCTCCGGGGAGACCTTCAAGCAGCCCTCCGGTACCTGAAGGGGGCCTACAGGAAAGCTGGAGAGGGACTTTTGACAAGGGCATGTAGTGACAGGACAAGGGGTAACAATTTTAAACTGAATGAGAGTAGATTTAGATTAGGTATTAGGAAGAAATTCTTTCCTGTGAAGGTGGTGAGACACTGGCACAGGTTGCCCAGAGGAGTTGAGGCTGCCCCCTCCCTGTCAGTGTTCAAGTCCAGGTTGGATGGGGCTTTGAGCAACCTGGTCTAGTGAGGGGTGTCGCTGCCCATGGGAGGGGGCTTGGAACTAGGTGATCTTTAAGGTCCCTTCCAATCCAAACCATTCTGTGATTCTACGAAACACTGATTCTTCACTAGAGAGGCTTGTTCCATGGGGATTTATTTTCAACAGAGATTCTTAAGTCCTTGCATACATTGTATACCTTAAGCACTTTCTAATATAAGATGCAAGGGAAGATATGGCATTCTATGTCCGTTTTGACACAACACTCATCTAAGTTAATATCCTCTTGTATTTGAGTTACTACTCTATTTTATATTTGACAAATGCAGCCTTGCCCTGCTTGTAAACATATGTTATGCTGCTATAAAGCACTTTCCCCCCCTTTTTTAAAAAATTGGATGACCTTGCCCTTTCACTGTTCTGGCAGCATTACCAGTGGTCTCTCCCTTTCAGTTTGTCTCAGATATATACTACATTACTTTGTTTTTTAAGGCCTTCAGCTTATCCACTCTGTATCGTTCTCTCAATGTCAAAAGGCCAGCTTAGGGACTGTTATCAACTTTTGCTTTCTGCTTTCATTCCTTTGAGTGAAATTATCAAGCAAATACTTTCTCTTCATACTTACAAGCGACTCTATAAGCCTCCTCCAAAAGATGCAAATTTCTTACTATTTAAACACCTACGTAACTTGTCAAGTTCCTTCCTAGCTGTCATGACAAAGCAGCTAAGCAGTTTCTGGTTGGAAACCACAGCCTATAGTCAATGTTATGTTGTGAGGAGTGTCAGCGATGTTTATTGTAGGAAAGGAAAATAGAGATGGATGTTAAAAAATGAGAGTAGAAACCTTTGGTGTGGCCAAAGCAATTTCAGTCCTGATGTCCTCCCAGGCCCCAGGCAGGATGTTTCCCCTTTGCTAAGGGGGAATGTAGGGATTGCCCTCCCTGTATGGAGCCTTTCCCTAGAAAACAAGGAGGAGAGGGCACCAGAGATGCATAAGGACTGGGCTTGATATTACTGACCAGCAGGGTGCTTGGCATTGGGCATCCAAGTAGATTGCCAGCAAGCTGGTGGGCATGCTGGACTTGTTGGGATGCAGCTACCTTTGTCCCTGCTGAGCTGGCAAGAAGCATCTCCTGCCGTGTCTGTACCCAGGCTTGGTGGTGCCTGCACTGGAACTGGTGAGTGGCTGGGGGATGCTGACTTAAATGTAAGCCACACCGGGCAAAGACAGGAGTCTGCTCTACCTCTGCCTGCTGGTTTCTTTGGTGTCAAAAGCTGACCCAGCCAGCATGTGGAAATCTCTGTGAAAGCCAGGTCCTTGGGATCTATCTTCAGCTCTGAATTAGACTTGCTATACGACCTTGTACAAGTCACTTAATCTCTCTGCTGTTCATTTTTCTTTGCTAGCAAATGAAGTCACTGCAGTGGGAGTTTGCATGCACTTAGGAAGTAGCCAGCATCCTGTTTGTTTGGGGTTTTTTTGTTTGTTTGTTTTTTGTTTTAGTGTTAACCTGATGAAAGGTGCTCTGTGCCTTCAAAATTTCAGTATATAGTATGCAGTATGACTTCAGTAAAGGTCAGTCTGTAAGAGCAGGGGAACTACCTGGGATCAAGAACTACACTGAGGTAGAAGTTATGCAGAACTTGTTTCTTGGTTTGTGACATGTTTTTGAAGTATCAGAGTTTAACATGTGGCTAGTTGATAGCTGACAAATAAGAAGGTGGTAGAACTTCAGAAAAAGGTAGAGTAAGAACTCTGAATTTCTTTTTTTTTTTTCTGAAATACAATGTAGGGAAAGCCATGGAATGGGAGATCTCTTAATGTAAATGAATTCACCTAGTACTATACCTATCTTGTCACACTGTATATTGCAAAGCAAAGATGGCCACCCTTAATTTATGCTAATTGCTTTGGTAGCTCTGAGGTTCTCTGTAATCATTAGTGTGTGTATGTGTATTACAAATAGAGTGGTGAGCTGTAAATAGCTCATTATGAATAGGTTTTTCCACTTTTAATGAACTACAGGCTGATTGTTAATGGTGAAAACAATTCTCTTCCAAGCCTTCTCATAGTGCAGCAATAGTAAAACACATGGTAGTGGCTACAATGTAAACAGGAATACAAAGCTGAGTAAACAAAAAATAAATAAAATGAAATAAACAAAACCCAACAGCTTTCCAAGGCTTATAAAAACTCTTTATGGACAGTGTTTTAGCTGGTGCAGCACTGCAATTGCCTCTATACAGTGTTCTTGTTTGAACATGAGACTTGTCTGCCTAAAGGATGTATAGGGGATGAACCAGGCAATGTGCTAGCATCTGCTGCTCTTTATCCCATTGTTGCATTAAAAAAAATGAAAAATTGGAAACTTCTTTCTTTTTAATTTTTTAATTTTCTTAGCCAGCAAGTTCATTAACCAGCACAGCTGCACTGAGGCCAAGCATGTCTTCCTGAACACAGAGGAAGGCCAGTTAGGTTTTCAGCCATGAGTAATGAGACAAATTTTCTTAAGGAATAGATTTAAAGGAGAAATCTTCATGAGATGTCTGAAAGTCCCATTTCAGAATGCAGTACTCTTTAACCAGAAAGCATTGCTTTTGAGCGTGTGCTTTTTAGATGAACCTGTAGGAGAAACCATTCCTAAGTTTCTTAAAAGGGCTTTGACACAACTAACCTTGGAACTGTGTGAGTAATGACATGTAATGAAATATGTGCAGTAACCCTCTTTCTGACCCATTATTACTGGAAAATGTCTAAAATACTTCCTACAATGACATGGAGGGTTTTTTAATCCACAATGGAAGAAGCTGTTGAAAAGCTGTGCAGCACTATAACCATGTGATTTTTGTCACACTGAAGTGATATTTAATGGCTTATGAAGGGCAGGATCAGACTATCCACTGAAAAAACCTTTTGATATGAAAACATTTGTCTCAAAAGGAAACTTACTGCAAATAATTCTAATTTTTCTTTAAAATCTAAAATTTCCATTTTTATGAGAAAAAAAAAAGAGGAGAAAGGGCTTTTTTGTTACAATTAATGACTTGTCTTTTATTACTTAAGCCAGAAAGAGAGAAGGATAAAAAATAGAAACAGTGTGCATAGAAAATTTTATTTTAAAAAAGTCCATTTAAGTGATCACAATTTTTGACCAGATACAGTTTTGTGTATTAATTTGTGTTCTTAAAAATAAGTACATAAATAAAGCTTTTACTAGTTTTAATAAAACAAGGGTGCCTTCTCAAATGCATCAGTACCAGGAGACCAAACTGGAGCTGGGACTTCAGCTTGCTTTTGCAGTGTGTATAGAAAACTACTGGAAAAGGCACTCGTCCCTGATCAAAACTTGCTGCTGCTCTGGGGCCATCTGCTGGAGTTTTCCCTCCAGAGCTTCGTTTCGCCCACGCCTGTGTTACTCCGGACAGACTTCGTTTCTCCACTGAACTTTTTTCCCCCTGACTCTTAGGAATTCTCGACTTCTGACTCTTTCCATCCCCACATTGTTCCTCTGCTCCTATCTCTTAATAGTGATAAGAAAAAGCAACAATTTATCTGACAATTTACCTCTGTCTTGAAAATAAAATCTTTTCACCAGGTGTTTTTTATCGGTTAAAAAGGAGCCTGTTTCTGGAAGTCTTCTTTACCGTGGGAGTGATAATACTATTTTAACTTAAGCTGAAGTGGCTGAGGCGAATGAGAAACATGTCTCTGTGCCAACTTGAGCAAGGCACAAGAACTTCATGGTTCACTTTTAAAAGTTCAGGGATTGTTTTTTTCAGAAAAAGAAGCTTTTCACTGTTCAGAATGATTGGAGTTTTTGGTTCAGGTCTGTTGCTGAGGGAGTTTGTGACTTCATTACTCAAACATAAATATTTTGTTTGCTGGTGTTCCCCATTTATTTCTTTATCCGCAGTGCTAGGTTTTTGCTGAGCTCAAATGAAGGTCCAGAGCCAGAATTCTACTGAAAAAGAGTATACTTATATTATAAAATACTGTTCTCCCATAAATCTGTGTCAGAGATGGACAATGTGAAATTGCCCCCTCCTTTCCAATTAAGAATCCACATCAGCAGAATTTGTTAGCATATCTCACAGTAGCATGGTTTTCTTTTGACAGGGAACTGCTTGAGAGAGTCCAGTGCAGAGCCACAAAGATGATGAAGGGAGTGGAACATCTCCCTTATGAGGAGAGGCTGAGGGAGCTGGGGCTCTTTGGCTTGGAGAAAAGGAGACTGAGGAGTGACCTCATCCATGGTTACAAATATGTAAAGGGTGAGGGTCAGGACGATGGAGCAAAGCTTTTTTCAGTGATGACCAATGATAGGACAAGGGGCAATGGTTGCAAACTGGAGCATAGGAGGTTCCATGTGAATATCAGGAAGAACTTCTTTACTGTGAGAGTGCCAGAGCACTGGACCAGGCTGCCCAGAGAGGTTGTGGAGTCTCCTTGGCTGGAGACATTCAAACCCCGCCTGGATGCGTTCCTGTGTGATGGACTCTAGGTGACCCTGCTCTGGCAGGGGGGTTGGACTGGATGATCCTTCGAGGTCCCTTCCAACCCCTAGGATTCTGTGATTCTTTTGGTATTTATTGAGTAATGGGAAACAGTATAAAAAAGGAAATCTGGAAATGTGAATTTTATAGATTAGTTGTCCTGGGAGTCTCTTTTTTTTTTTTTTGAGACCAGTTGTAAGAACTGTTTTTTCTAAAAGTGATTATTTTATGGGGAAATATGCTTTGGGCATGGGAACCTGGTTTTTATTTATTTACTTACATTTTAACGGTTGTGGCCCTTTGAGCAGCAGATAGTAAAAAATCTGTGTCACCATCTACTGTATTTATCTAAGAAATGTTAAGAAAAATACAAACAATATCTGAGAAACATAAAAGCCAGAGGTTTGCACTGGTATCCAGCTTCTTGCATTCAGTGTTGCTTCATGTGGTAGTCACGTGCAGACTGCCTAGAGTATTAATCTGCCCAGGCAATTGCTTGGAGAACAAAAAAAGGAGTACATAGACTAAGAAAGCTCCCTTCCACTTTTTTAAATTTTTAATTAAGCATATCCTGTCGGCTGGTCAAGAAATTAATTCTGCTTCATCAGATTATGAAACATGTTATGTTCTACGCACATTAGAGATACTCTTATTTTCCCAAATCTGCTGCCAAAGACTTTCCAAGTAGAACAATGCTTTTGTTTGTACTGACAAAGGTGAAACCACATAGAAAAGTATTCTCCAATGACACAGAAGCCATTTCAATAATGTCTGTAATCAAACCATGTCCTTCAGGCTTACGCTGTACTGCTGACTTTTCTTCTAATGCTGTTTGGCATCGATCGTGTTCTTCAGCCTTCTGCAGCTTTTGAAGTGTTTTGCATCTTTAAAAACAATATTAATTATTGCAGGTTTAGTTTTAACATTGATTAACAGAAAGAGCAAACCCTCTGACTCTAATTGGTCCTGTGGACTTCAAAGAAATGAAGCATGGTACTATTTTAAACTTTTTTTTTAAAAAAAGAAAAAAAAAAGTCTTCATGGTCTGGCCTGAAATTCTGAACTCCATAAGACTTTCTTAGCCTGTTCTCAAAAAAGTTCATTAAAAATGAAGTTGCACTTTAATCTGGGCAAGCCTATTGCTAAAATAATTTGGAAATAAGAAGTAAATATTTCATTAAAGCTGCAGTTTGAAGAGGAAGGGCAAGTCTTTTTTTTTCCTTAGTAATTTTTTTTGTCTTGTGACTTGCAAGGTGAACAGTATTGTAATCTTTACCTCTTTTTAGTTATTTTAAAAATGTATCAGTTAGCATGGAATAAGGATCCTGAATCTTCTACTTGACTAACTTTATAGTTCATTAAATTCACTAGAGATTGAATGGTCAAAAGCGATTAAGATCTGGAACTGGAACTGTATGTTCAAAAGGGATCAGTGCTTTAAGTTGCAAATCTATTCAAAAGAATCATAGCTGAGCTCCTGAATGATGAACATCTGATCCTCAAGTTGAAGAATTTTATGGATCACTTCATGCATGTGAAGTGTAACAATTTGATTATGATGCACATCCAGAAGTACCTTCAAAATATTAAACTGCTTTTTGTAACTTTCATTAGATCCATACAAATCTTTGTTAAAAAGCAAAGCAAAAAGTTCATTGTTTGTGGTAGATGAGCCTATGGTACTGTGTTTCTTCAGCTTCCATCTCTGCTTTATTTCCTCAGTGCATTGCCACCAGAATCTACAGGATGTAGTTCTATGCAATAAATTCCCATGATTAAAAACGAAATGGGTAGAATTGATAGATACCATGAAGCGAATGGCTACCAGAGTGTCTTACTGAATATCGTGACTGGCAGCCAGTTATGCACATGGAAGATTATGCACCTACTGCAGTGCCACTTAAGTGGGTGAACTTGACCTTGTGGTTTTCTTAGGGTTTTGGATTGCTGCTGCAATGTTGTTAATATTTATTTAAAATGTCTAGTAATTTAGGGCCAAGAATAGTATTTCAAAGCATAATTTTGCCATGAGGTCATATGTTACTCAAATGGTTGTTCTTAATATGTTGGCAGACGATATCAATACATTTTAGTGACACTTTCTAAACATGAAACTTGAAATGGCAGCTTAATCTCAAGGATACTGAACTTTGACAGAAAATAATTTTATATTTCCTGGTAGTTCAGCCATGAAACAAACAGTGACTTCCCAGAGAGTTTTTCAAGGTCTGCCTCCTATAAAGGCTTGCACCCTCATAATGAGCTTTATGTATTACAAATTTATGTTTATAATTATTATTCATTGTAGAGAATCACATATAAAACTAAGCACATTCTTAAATATTTGTGCTTTAAAAAGAAATATGCAAGAATTGTTGAAGAGAAAAAATAAAGCGCGTGTCTGGCAGCTTCAGCAGTGAGGTCGCTACTGTGAGCACAGCAGGGTTGTGTATCCAGTTAATAGTTGATTTTCTGTTATGTAGAGCCACTGTATTCCTGAATAGGAGCCCTTTCTCTAAGGTTCTGTGTATTAAGCATTTTAAACTTTTTTTTTAAAAAAAGTAACTTTTCTTCCAGGGAAGTTCTTTGGTACTTGAGTGTACAAGTTTGAAGACCCATTTTGAAACTTAAATATTTTGGACACTAAATCACCTTATAACGTCACTTGGATGCAGGCTTCAGAACTGATTATAATTTTCTTGAACAATTTTCTTTTAATATTACTTTTTCTTTAATCCATTTTTTTCTGTTCAGTACATTGCCTGACAAATGGGACTGGAAAGGACAGATAAGCTCAAAGTCAAGCGAGTCTTCTATTTAATGCTTGAGAGTTTGCCTAAAATGAACTGATAAAGGTGAAAACTTTAAAGATACCACTTTTCTCGGTGAATCTGGGTTCACACATATACTCAGCTTGCCATGGTCACAACATCAGAGCTACTGACTTAAATTGGCAAATATATGATTGCTATTGGAGGAATGCTACTGATATACTGAAGTATTAAGTTTCTTATAATTTTGCGCTGAACTTCAGATTTTTCTCATATGCTGACACTGCCAATGTGCTCTTGGATGACAAATGATTAGTGATGGCAGTTAACAAAAACAGTTGACCCAGGTCATGCCATTTTTGCACTTTCAGGAAAATACCTTTTTCTTTGATACAGCGTAACTTATTTTGCTTCAGTTTCATCTATGGGTGATGGTATTATCACTGATTCTAGCTATCTATCACTGAATTATTACTCAAAGTGTATGGTATTAACAAGTGTGCCAGTGTCTGTGGGGAAGTTGTATACATTTGCCAGATTTATTTCTGAAAGGCCAAATTTAATTTATAGATCAAAGTCTGGAATGATTTTAATGCAAGTTCAAATGACACAGCAGAATTTTTAGCCCATTGATAGACAATTAGAATTTCCACAAAGAGCTAACTTGACTTCTGGAATGATGGAGATAATTATCCTCACAATTTTCAGCCTGGAAAACTGTCTATTGTGTGATGAGGGCACAAAGCTAAAGCTCTTTAAGCATAGCATGAATTGCATTTTGGGAATTTAATCTATTTAGGGTTTTTTGAGAAAAAGGAGTACTGAGAGTGTCTGTATTTCATAGCATACATTTATATAGATTTTTTTTGTATTTACAGAACAGTTCTGTCACTTTCTAGTCGTCTTTCATTCTTTACCTCCAGGGGCACTTGAAATTTCCATCCTGTTTAAAGCAAACTAAAAAAGTCAAGTTGTCATAACTTCCAAGCATTAAATCTTTCCTTCAGTAAACGCTTTCTCTTCTCTGGAAATGGAAATTTGTCCATCTGCTGAATTCCTCTGCTTTCACCTTACGAATGTTAACTTGTCATATAGTTTGTCTTCTTTATGATGCATTAAGGATGCCATGTCTCTACCCCCAATGCCCCCAGAAACATGCAGCAGAGAACTGAATGTGGGAAAGCTGAAAAGAAGGCAGCAATTCTGATTTCTGTGAAAGCATCTGTCAACTATACCTTAAGATAATCGATGGTCTCATGGTCTTCATCTTACTTGCCAGCACTTACGAAAATGTTTTTCAGACACAGTTGTTCTAGGGGAAGAGAGCGTGAAAAGGCATTTGGGGGATAAGGTGATGGAGTAGACCAGAGTTGCTCAGGTCTAGCATTGCTTTTGTGTTATTTGAAATAAATCAAATTAAGCATCTATCCAGGTCAGTAGCTCGAGGTATGATTATTTCTTCTCCATTTGTATATTTCTCTATCTGTGGCTTTTTAGTCCCTGTCACTGTTTCACTCTATTCACAACTATAAATTAAGGATGCTGTCAAAAATATCGGTGTTGTTTTCTTGTCATGGAGAGGTTTTAGTGAGCTAGTGATGTGGGTGTTTCTTTATAGAACATATAGAAGCGTTAAGTCCTGATTTGTACTGCAATAAAACTAGTATACAAGTTTACATGCACTAGTAAATCAGTTGTGCAATGCTGTGGGAAAGTGCCCCTCTCCTTAGATGTGGAGACAGTGTTTCCCTTCTTCTGCCTTGTTTTACTTCTTTGGGGTAGGATTGCTTTCTTACTTGGCTATGTGGAATATCCAGAAGCTGGTTAATAAGCAAGCAACTCCGTGAGCTGAGAAGCTGAACAAGTCTAGTTTTTCTGAAGTGTTATGAGTGTGCTTTAGGAGGCTGTCTTGGTTTAAGTGGCCAGGGCGAGCCACAACCCAGAGAACAGAACTTGCTCTCTGTTACTGCCCTCCACCCCCTCGGGGGAAGATAAAGGGGGAATAAGGAATAGAGGCTTAAAGGTTGGAAGTTAAAACTAGAACAGATTTAATGAAATGGGGAAGGGGGAGTAACAGGTGGGAAAAGAACAAAATATACAAATATATATAGACATACATATACACACACACAACCCGATTCTGATGATCGCTGATATAAGCTCCCAAAAGTCCCTCACGGCAAAGCTGAAGCAGGAAAATGCCCTGTCAGATGAAGTTATCAAAATAGTGTTTGGCCAGCCCAAACAAGAGAAGCCATTAGGATTAAGTATTGTTGCTTGCTTAAAGAAATATTGTGTATTTAAGAAAAATAATTTCAAGTTCATATATGATTTTTTAAAATACAGTATTTTATTTGGAAATAGTTATTTAATTTAGATTTGATAACAGCAAAGCAGAGCAATAGTCTGGGCTTGGCAAATTTTCAGAAGCTGGATTTTACAAAGTCTCAGCTTTTAGGGCTGTTGGTTTTTTGTTTGTTTGGTTGGTTTTGTTTTTCTGTTTTTCCTATTTGGATACTAAATTATTTTAGACTCTGCTGCCTTGAGTCTGGTTTTACAAGAAAAGTGGAACAGTGTTGTAGTGAGCCCCCAGACTGACTGTATAAAACTCCACCTAGAATACAAGTTTTACTGAAATTGTGGCGCTCAGTTTCTATAACATACCTATCCCATCTTTTTTACCCCCTTTCATTAAAATGAAAACTTACTCAGAATTGGCTGATAAAAAGGAAAGTCCTCTATTGCAATAAGAACAAACCGTTTGCTTTCAGCAGTAGTGTGCAACTGATATATTGTCCTAAACCCCTGGTTGCAACTCACATTTTATTTTTTTGGACTAAATCTGCCTATTGTGTAAAATAAGGCAGATGTCCATCCCTGCCCTGACTGCAACATAGTGTAAGGGTGATTTAATCTCAAATCCTTTGAGGGCCCATGAGGGATGCTACGTATTCTCTTGCTGCTGCTCTGCTGCTGCTACCACCAAGTGACTTGGCCTGGGCAGCTGAAAAGCTATGGTTCAGCTCTGCTTATATTTGCATGTGTGCTCAAACCAAGTATAGGCTGAATTTGACATTGATGCTCACCTTGAGAAGGGCAGTGTGTTAAAGCTGCAGGCAATATGTGCGCAGCAGTGGGTGTCTTTTGGAACATGCTGCTGGTTGGTGGGTTTTGCTTGGAATGATGGGGTGCTACAGGACTTGGGCAAACCTGAAGGTGGAATTGAGAAGATGAGGACAGCACACAGGACCGTATTGGTTTCTTAATGGTATTTCACAGTGACAAAAAGTGAGGATGAGGTACTCCAAGCAAAATAAGCTGTGAAAATTACATTTTCTCTCCTACTTTGTAGTGTTTCATCAAACCACAAGAATAAGAGAAAATCATTCATTGTTTTAGAGTATATTCACTGTACTCTTCTGGTCTTCAAGTAAGAGCACTGATGATATATTTTTATCTTGCAAAGCCTAAGGTGCTTGTGAAAAGAACAGCAAAAGTTCTTTTGATTTGTAGTATTGAGTTACATCCTTTCCCCCTTGCACATGTGCACTTACTCCTCCCGTGACTGGTGTGTTGGGGATTCATATTAATGATCAGGCACATTGGAAGCTTGTCATGAATCATTTGAGGAGCCCTGATGAATCTTCTGCGATCCAGTCCAGCGGTTCATATCTCTTGGGTCATGCACTTCTTTTAAATGTAGCATAAACTTCCTCAAATTTCTTACACAGTACCTATCACCTTTTTCCTGTCCAACCATGCCTTTTCTCAAACAAACCAATACCTCGTTGCAGGATGCAATAACATGGATTTTTGGGAGCAGTTAACCTTTCCTATTGAAGGATCTTGGTGTGTGGTTTGCATTTCTACTGCAATCATACCCTTTGCCAAGACCTTAAAGGCCTTTCCTGCAATAATTCTGGTGCTGTATCCTAAATGACTTGATTCATTGTGTGCTTTGTGCTTTGGTACACTGCCCGTAATTTAAATTATTTTTACAGGCTGTAATCTTCCAGAAGACCATGTAAGTGTGATAGAGGCCTTGCTTATTTAGTTGTATAGCTAACCTGTTTATCTTAGTATCAGACTACGCTGTATTGTATATGATCTTTCTTGTACAATAAAACTGATTTCTCACACAGGAGCCTAGAATATAGTATTTCTTTGACAAGGAATCAAGGAGCTGGTTAAAAATTATGCCATTGTTTCATTCAGGAAGCACCAACTATACTTTGCCTTACAGCTGGAACAAATACATATTAACAGGAAACTCCATCTGATAGAGCTAAGCTAACACAAACAGAGGATTTGTACTTTGTCTGTTGAAGGTTTTTTGATGGCAAGTGACAACTGAGAACAGTGATCCGTCTACAAGCTTGACCTGTGTAGGACATGACGGAGAGGAAGTGTGCATTGTACAGGAAACCATTGTAGACAGTTCCTGGAGGGAATCATGCTTCTCTGCATGAATGCACTTCCTTTTCTGCTGGGCATCCTCATGCTGCAGAGGGGCTGGAAGATGGGAAGGGGCTATACCCCTCCTTCCTTCCTCTGCCTCAAAAACAAAACAGAAAAAAGACAAGACAAATCCTTAGAGGAGAACCATGCAAAGAGCCTGTGTTTGCCAGAGATTTAAATGCCCACCTTTCTTTTTTTGTTTTCAGGACTAAAGCATTCTTTTTCTTCAGCTGTGGTTTATGTAGGTTGCTGGTCTCTTCTAAATCCTTGCTACAATGATTTATTTTTTTTTCCATACATTGCCCGATTTAATGGATCTAGACTCAAATTAAAGTTTATATATATTTGGAAGTTAAATGTTTCTCTCCTAAGCAAGTTAGCTGAACTGGTTAGGCAGCACAACTAATGCAGTTGTTATGCAAGTTTCATTCAAGGATTCACATACTCCGGAAGAAAAATTCCTGTGTTAATAAAAATTTCAAAGTTGGCCAGAAGTATGGCCAAGGATGAATTGGGAGTACAAGACTCCTTCATTCTAATCATGTACCTTCATCAGATCGTTCCCTTAAAAACACACACTATTGTTTTAATGGAGGAGGTGATGGAGGAACTCTGATGTCCACCATTTGCATAATTGAATACGCATTTAGTCTTCTATTCATAGGCTGGCACTGTGCTCTGGTAGTTTATAGTCCTGACAGAATTAGTGTCTTTACAGTGTTCAGACTTGCCTAAGGGTTCAGTGTAAGACCTATGCATACAGGATATTTGTGTGTAAATTTCATTAAGGATGAAAGTTTTCTTTGCATGGTGAAATCCTGTTTATTTTTTTAAAAAAACAATCCCGTCTGAGTTTCTCACTTTTAAAAGGACCAGTTGGTATTTGTACTTGAGACTGTACCTTGGTGATGATCCTGTAAAATAAGTTGCCATTCTGCATTAGCTTGCTGGCCATGCTGTTTATGATCTAGTCTCTCTCTTTTTGTCAGCTGTCCTCCGTTTGAGAAGTTCTACCTATTCTCAATCTAGCTTCTACCTTTTATTAGATTAATTTTTTTTTTCCTCAAGCAATCCCAAAATATCTTGAATGAAAGAACAAATAATACCTGGTGCCTAGCTGCAGATAGAAATTACTTGATATGCATTAGTATGAATATTTACCTAGCTGCACCAGGGAAATGACTGTGCAGTACTGCGTGAGGTGGTTAGGCATTTATATTGACTTGTAAAATAAACTCTTTCAGGTTTTTTGTCATGATTTTCCTGTTTAAAATTAAGGAAGGAATTACTTCTCTGGCCTGGAATCGGACAGAATATATGATAAAATGGAAGAGTGACCCCCTGTCTCCAGTGTGTGTCTCATCTGAAGTTATCTATCTTAGTCCTCATTACAGTAACTCATTTTGTTGCCTAGAAAGTTACATGAAAATGTCCTTTTGTGATACCATTAACCTTTGTGTTCACAATCTGAAAAGTAAATGTCGGTATGTGTAAGCCATGGAGATGAAAGATGAAATAATGATGCTGTCACATGGTTTAATGAACTAACATGAACTGGATGTGCAGCACCATTATAGTTTGCACATTATGATGATCAAGATAAGAATCTGCCCATATTTAATCTGCACACTCGTGTCATTCATTCTCAATGTCATCCTTCCAGTTCTTCTAAAGCTGTATGCTTAGAAGAGGTTAAACTTTGCATGTATTCCTTTGTTTACCAGTGAAACATATCACAGTTAAAAGCTAAATAACAAAAAAGTTATTTACTCTGTAAAAACAAACAAACAAAACCACACAAAACAAACTCACCCCCTAGTTACATGGTTGGTGAGGAAGATGCATGGCTGGTAGTTGATCATGTATGTGACTGAAGGGAGCTGCACATTCAAAGAGAGACAATTCAGTTGCCAAAAAATAAGGTGGAGACAGCCGTTCAAGGAGGAGGCAGCTTAAGTAGAATGTTACCAAAGATATTGAAGGATGCAAAAGACATTTTTTTATTTACAGAATGCTTCTTTTTTAGTTTCAGTGATTTTCTCCAGTAGACAGAGAAAATGAACTACAACTAGCCATTGGCCTCATGCCAAAAAAAGAGCACAGATTCAACAGTGATAAGCTAAAATAGCATTCCCTGTATGCAAGGGCACTGATAGTTGGATACCTTGAAGATTGATAACTGCGTGAATAAAAGTTGTTCAAAGGTAAAGAACAGACTTCAACCAGCTCTTATGTGACATTGAACAAGGAAAAACGGGCTGTCTTCCTGGGGGATTAGAACTCAAGTTGGGTTTGTATAAATTGAACTCTCCCTTCTCATCTATTAAATGTTTCTGGGGTTTCTGCTTAAGCTAGGGCCTAATGCCAACCTTTTCCAAGTTTGTGCAAATGCTTCCACTGAGAGTATGTAAGAAACACTGCAAGAAGGCATGAAATCTACCCACATTTTGATGATGACAGCTCTGTGTGCATAAGACGATATTAACCTGGTGGGTAAGTACTTCCAGCTTGTCCTACACACCTTTTTTTTTTTTTAAAATGTTCCTGGTCATATCACTGGACATATTTTATAAGCCAGTATCAGTTCTCCTACCTGTGACATTTAGTAAATGAGCATTGTTATCTCTCAGTAAGTGGTTAATTGTTCCTTTGATCATTCCACACATTGTTTCATGCCACAAAAAAGACATGCTAATGTTCTGAAATGGTAGTTAAATAGAGAAAAAAAAGCAGCAGCTTGGGGCTGGAGACTGCAGAGTACTGATAGCTACCTGTAATGTGCCAAGTTTCTGCAGCTGCCACTGGGGTCAGTGAAAAAGTCCTAAGTCTGGATCTGTTCTGAAAGTCAAAATATATCCTAGAATAGTCAGAAACAACTAAACCCATCTTTAGCTCTTAACGTATTCCCTATTACTAAATATAGCACGTGTCCTAACTGGTCATGTTTACCTGTCAGCTGCATGATTCTTTCCTGGAAATGCTCTGACTTCTCAAGCCTATTTGAGACAAGAAAGTATCTAAATAATCTGGCTGACTTCACAGAGTAAGCCAATTCTTACTGTTTATTATATGTTTGCCCACATACACACATCTGTGCACACAGTGCCTCGTGTAAGTCTGCTTACACCTATGTCTATGTACGTGCTTTTCTCTTTAAGCAGTAGTGCAGCATAGCCTATGTACAGGCCTGGATGTAGGTGAGCTCAAAGTGTTACTGGAGAGCTGTGCACTGGCATTGTTTCATGCACACTGAGAGAGTTCCACTTCTGGGTATGGCTCCAGCAGTTATGCAGTGACTGTAAAAACTGAGTTGAAAAGACAACCACAGAAACTGACTTCTAGTAAAACAGTGAGGGCAGCCTGAGAGGAAGCGGATTGCTTTGTAATAGTCTACTGAATACAGTCTATGAAAGGAAACATCTGCTGCTTTGAAAGTGTTAGTGGCCATGCTGCTTTAATAGTGGGTTCATGGTTTCACATCCAGAAGTACAGAGATGATCAGACACTTGCAGAATTCTTGAGGTTAAAAGAAATGTAGCACTGTTAGATATAAACTGACCACAAAGCTATGCGTTTTTGAGTGCATCTACTGATGCAGTATCTGTGATTTATCTACATGCAGACAGATGCTACTTTGTGACTTGGGACACGCAATATGAAAGACTTCACACACTTGCTTCATCTCGAATGCTTGCTTGGTCCCGCAATCTAAGAGTTAGATCAGATCTGATGAAAGCCTAAGCTCCTCATTGCTTCCTTTCTTGAAGATGGTCACGTCTGTACATAAGAGGGTAAACAAGCAGTGGGTTTCAGGAGATAAAAGATCTGTGTTTTTCAAGAGACTGAGCCTTTTCTGACTGCTAGATTTAAAGAAATGACAGTGTTCTGCTGTCTGTCTCTGCTTTAGAGGAAAAAGGTATTATATTGGAGTCGTTAGGGCAGATACAATAGTGAAAGTTTGTTCTACTACTCCACATACAACTCATGAAATCAGCACAGGACTGTATACCTAACAAAGTAAAGTGTTAGAACTCTCTAACTGATGCTACTAGTTAAACCATTCATCTGTCTTAGAACTTTAAGTCCCAGAGTGATACTATATGGGAGCTAAGCTGTTTTTAATTTTTCCTGTGAGACAGATAAGGGAGGCTGGCTAAGTAACATGCTTTCCCACTTGTTATGTTACAGTAAAGCAGCTTAGCTATAATCCAGTAAAGAGTAAATAACTGTTCTGTGAAGTCTAATAAGTGTTTTGGGATTAACATGTATGCTGTATAGCCCACATTCAGTTTACCTAATTTAAATGTCCACATTTAGAGCCTTCACCTGCTCAACAGTTGAAATAACTATGTTTTGCACAGCAACTTGTTTCATGTGGGATATAAGTTGCTCTCTGAAGGTGTCCAGCCTCTTTCCACTGACAGCAGAGCTTTGACTTGCAGGTGAGTTTGTCTGAAACAAAGCTTTCTTTCTTTAGCTATCTGGAATTATGTGATTGATTAGAATAGGACTGATAGATCTGTCTGCTAGTAAGATTGATTAAGATAGGGCTGATAGGTCTGTCTGCTAGTAACTCGTCTAATGCTTCTTGTTGTAAGGTTGGTTTCAGTGTTCGTTAGTTTGTATGATATTAACTGGTTGGATGGACACTTGACATATTCAGCATCTATATCAAGTTAAGTGCTTTTTTTGGAAAATGTATTAGTGATCACAGTAAAGTGATTTTAAAATGATAAGTTTATTTAGGGCATGTGAAAATCGTAACATTTGCTTTGAAAAAATACATCAGTTTGGAGGCTTTTAAAATTTTGTCTTTTGTTGTCAGGGTTGTACTTTTGATTTTAACTGTGAAAACTCACACAAGTTCAGTTGCATTCTATATGCTTGGGAAAAAATCACAGCTCTCACATGAGTAGTGGAAGCTTTCTGAGACTTGACAATTAAATTTCCCCAAGATGATTTTCACATAGAGCAAATTAAAGTTTGAGGCAGAGTCTATCCTTGCAGCTGTTGTGCATAACTATTTAACTACTGTGGACTTGTCTGTTGTCAACAAGTGCAAGTAGGCAGTAACTGGGAATCTGTACTCCACTTCTGACTGAAGAGAGGGGAGGTAGCTGTCAAAAAAAAAAAAAGAAAAAAAGTGTCAAACTTCTGGTGTTTTCCATTTTCCTGGTGCCTCACTCCTTTCTTATGTTTCAGTAGTGGAGGAGGAAGCCACCAATGCTGAAATAAAACCAGGGTAAGAGCTGAATGTTGGAATGAAACAAGCAGCAGGCTGATGCTAGAGGAGGACCATGTATTTTTTTCACCTCTTAATTTTGTACCCTCTGTTCCTTATGTGCAATTGATGTAGTCTCAGAATCAAAACAGTGATGCCATTGTGACAGGGTTAGTTGCTTAGCTGTAGTGCTCCACTGACACAGATGTGCCAGTAGGGCTTATGGGGATCTGCTGTCTACTGCCAGAGAAACAGATGAGAAGCAGCGCTATCTGACCAAACATCTTTGGTTCACTTGGGATAATGTGTATTTGTGGGTGTGAAGGGGTGTCATGCTTCAGCCTGGAAAGAGCACATCAATAAATTTCAAGAGTTTTTCTGGGGGTGAAAAAAAAATAATAAAATATAAGACTGAAAGGGATCCATGTGCATGAAAACCCATAAAAGTAGGTAGTGCACAGACTGGCACTTGATGCAGTTTTTATGTCAGCCTTCACCTTCTCAATAGTAACAAACAAAGAGATCTGACAAACAATTTACCCTAAGTTTATCTTCCTGCCATGTCGGCACACAAGCTTTCACCTTTAATCCTTATTATATTTTCTTTAGTTACGGAATGAAGTACAGCAATGGGATAGTCTTTGCTTTGGTGCCCTCTTGTGGTTTCGTGTGTTGGCGGGGTTACACTTTTAACAAATCTGCTACTATTAAGCCATATAGTAAGTATTGTTACTGCTCAAGGTGTATTCAGACAGCTTACACCATCCTAAGCAGCTCGTTGTTTTCTTTGAACTAGTACTTATGTGTATGTTGGACTTACTATCCAGAGACCCTTAGCTACCTTCATGTAACTAAACCCATTTATGTTCATGTTGTCACGTGTACTGGTCTCAAGTGATTGTGGGAATAGTGCAGATAGAAGGGCTGGACACTTGCGGAATATTTATGTTATGTTTCAAATGACTGGCTCATCTTTGAGTTCTCCTGCCTTGTCTGCACACCTTACTTTTATTTGAGAATGGCTAAAATTAGAGATACAAGGTAAATTGTAAAAAAACCCCAAACTTTAGAGGTAAATCAGAAACACCCACAAGTTTGCACTTTGCCTAGGTAAAAGTATGTTTGTGTCAATATATGATAATCTCTGTCTTACTAACTTCAATTTTTTTTCTTAATAATTTGATTTTTCTAGCTAATTACCTACAGACTTCCTCTCCATGATTTTGTAATGTGTTTACAGTATCATTTGTCTCTGTGTGCATTGGACTTACACGCTCTGTATTTTGAAGTGATCATTGGGTAATCTGGCTTATAATGTCAACCTGGAGACATTTTTATTTCCTTGAGTGCTTGGCCTTTCAAAAGATCCACCCAATGAATTTCTCACTTATGTGAAAAAAGTTAAAGGCTCTGGGTGACTTCAGCTGAGCTGTACCAATTTGCAACTGGGCTTCTGTTTTAATATTTTTACTCTTGAGTTCAGTTTTATTTATTTTTTCAATTCTTTTTTTGTTGTTGTTTTCTGGGAAAAAAGTGATTAACCATTTGAGATATGTAATGGAGGATGATTTAGTTACTGGATTTTGCAGCCAATTTCTGTCATGTGCAGAGGATTGGTATTCCTTGTCTCAACAGGATTGTGAAGAATATCCCTAACAACTAGCTCTGTGTTTAATAAACGAATGTTTTAAATCATCTTCATTGTTCATGTAATTTTTTAAAAAGAAACATGAAGTTGTTTGGGAACTAGAAGCTGCCTATGCCTAGTGTGTAGTGAACAGCATCCAGTTCAGGTCTTAAGTGTTTTGCTTCCCAAATATGTTATGTTCCTTTAAGGCAAGCAGCAATCCTGCAAGGGCACTGAGCACAGCTGAAGCTGCTCAGAGCAGGTATTTGAAGGCAGAGGCTGTAGGGCTGGGCAGCCTTGCTTCCCAGATGGGGGAAGAAGCTTTCTGGGGGCTACAGGCAGTTGGGCTGAGTTTGCTGCAACTCCCTGGCTGTCCTGAATCTTACCTTGGGAACATGGACCCCCTCCCTAAGGACTCAAGGGAACAAACCCATATCTTCCCACTCTCTCTTTGATAATTGCATATAAATTTTGATTTATTTAAAAATTTAATCAGTCCTAGGTTGTGTTTCAGATGCCAAATGTCAGCCTTTATTTATCTGGGGCCTTTGGGGATCTGTTACAGAAGACAGTGTGGGAAGAGCCTGCTAAGCTCTGGCCTAGTTGAGATTTCTCTTTGCAGTTTATTAGAGTTTGGAACAGCAAAAAGGCAAATATTTGAGACGTATTATTGGGGTAGTGATTCAGCTATAGTAGCAGCCCTTATAATTGGAAAGAACAAGGAGTGCTGTTTTCCTGAGGGACTAGGAAGCAGCAAGTCTTAGAGGCAGGCTAAAGCTAATGTTACTGTGTGGTTTCATTTGGTAATGTCCAACCCAAAATCTCTGTCTGAAGAGAAATAAACTATCCAACAAGAAGCAGAATCACTCAAAAGTTACCAGCTGTGTTTTAAGATAATCCAATACCAATGACATTTCTGTGTGGACAGATAATTTGTAATGGCATAATTATCTGTCCTCCCTCTAGGTTCTTACTAGACTGCTTATGTTTTTTTATTTTTTTTTTTATTTGCAGCTTCCTTATTGTGCTGGTATGCCTTATCTTCAGCGTGCTTTCTACAATTGAACAGTATGCAGCTCTTGCTACAGGGACGTTATTTTGGATGGTAAGTATGTGAGCGTTAATCTAATTGATGCACATTTGTTCTTAATGTGCAAATTCTGATCTCCTGAGCTAATACCATATCAAACAGAATGTTCCTTATGGTTTAATCGACAAGAGACTTTTCTGCTTTTTCCGAATGAATATGTAAACCCATTGAACCTGTAAACCCGTTATGGTGGTACAAAACCCAAGTCTTCCTCTGTATGGACTATACTGAGAGCATCTATATTGTGTCCAACACACAAGGCTATTCTAATTAAGCTTGAATCCCTTATATGGATCAGGTTACTCTATTTTTCAGCCATACTGAAGACCAAACACCTGACAATAGGAGGCAAAAAAAAAAAGTGGAAGTCTTTTCTTTTAGTTGATGTCATATCCAACTTTCTTTCACAAGTGGAAAACTCGTGTATTTTTGTTGACTTTAGAATTAAGACACCTTGCTCTACCTATCTTATGTACTTTCACTTCAGTAGAGAAAAAGTAGTTATCTTTTGTTTATAGTACACTAGTGTGCTCATGTGCAATAGATATGTTTCAAGAAATGTCCCAAGAGTATTACTGTCCTACCAGCTTAGATTTCATTCAAGAGCCATAGTTTTGAAGTTGGAGAGGCATGATTTTAAACATACAAAAAACGTTTAAACTTGTTGTACCTCAGTGGTGGGGTACCCCTTGCTAAATCATTGATTTCTGTATTTGTAAAGAAATTATCATCATTTTGCTTATGAAAATGCTGTCATTGTACTGAGAAAATGCAAACTAGCTGTTTAGGTGTTTGTTCAAAATAATTCTTTTATCTGTGCACCAGTAATATGATTGTTACGTATGGTATCATTATTAACAGGAAAAAGTTCACTTAAAAATCCCATTAATTAAAGTAATTTTTTTGAATTTATTCAACATGCTAAGGCTTTATACCTATTATGAATACTGTAAGAATAAGAATGTAGTATATTGAATTTGGTGTCAATTACACAATTTTTATTTAAGGTATCTTCATGCCTGGTATAGTGTTTTTAGAATAGAATAGATTTCAGTTGGAATCTAATTTCCAGAATCCAATTTCAGTTGGAAGGGGTCTACAGTGATCATCTAGTCCAACTGCCTGACCAATTCAGGGCTGACTGAAAGTTAAGCCATGTTATTAAGGATAGGGTTTGCCCTCTTGGCTGCCAGGGCATGCTGCTGGCTCACATTGAGCCTGCTGTCAACCAGCACCCCCAGATCCCTTTCTGCAGGGCTGCTCTCCAACCAATCCTCTCTCAAACTATACTTGTTCCCAGCATTACTCTGTCCTAGGTGTAGACTTTGGCATTTGGACTTGTTAAATTTCATGCCATTAATCCTAGCCCAATGCTTCAGTCCATCCTTCTGCAAGGCCTCTTGTTCCTCCAGACAGTCAACAGCACCTCCCAGTTTGGTATTACCAGCAAACTTGCTACTGGTGCATTCAACTCCTGCATCCAGATCATTGATAAATACATTGAACAGGACCGGCCCTAGAATTGAGCCCTGAAGAACACTGCTGGTGATGGGTCACCAGCCAAATGTATTCCCAATATTTAACTAACTTGTAAGATATTTGAATTCCTAGGTGTAAATTAAAATTAGTTGCCAGCCAAGAGAGTCTATACATTATTTCTGCATCCAGTACCTTTTCTGTTTTGTGGTTTGTGGTTTTCTTTTTTTACAGATTTAAGGTTTTCTTAATCCATATCTAGTAGTTGTGGATACTTCTGCCAATTTCCATGATGAATTTCACTTACTCATCTTTGCAATATGTCACAATATTTTACATGGACACAATGTGTTGTTTCAATGAAATAACTTCTAGTGACAACATAACCAGTGATGTTTCATTTTTTCCCCTCTGAAATCTTGGAAGTAATTTTGTGTGTTCAAACTGTATGCGGTATGTATTATCTGTATGTGTAATACATTTAGTATAATATGTATGCAATGCTTTTAGGATTACATACAGTGTATGTAAAATCTAGTACATATTGGGTGCTCATACTATTCTGTATTATCTTGCTTTCTAATGAAAGTGAATCAGTGTTCCTGTTCCATATAATGAAAAAAACTACTGTTAATTTTTAACATTGAAGTCCTGCTATGATGGTTTCTTGGGAATTCAGCAGTTGTTGGTTTATTCCGTATTGGCATATTCCAATATTGTTTTCTTAAAGCGTTAACTGTGGCAATTTTCAAGGAACTTAAAGGGGATTACAGTGATCCATCAGTTCAAAGCAGTAGATGGCCAACGTGCTCTCTGCTTTATCTGGTTTTGGTGGGACTTTCAAAGGAGTTGTGGCACCTTGCGACACAAACATAAATCTGAGTCTGGTTCCTGTTAGTGTCTACCCAGTAAAATTTCTTGTTCTGTTCTTATTTTAAGGTTTTACTTTCATTCTAATAGATCATTACAAGCTATCAAAATTAGATGTAAGTGAATTCTTAAAGTGGAAGTTAATCACAGATGACTGGTTGAAGAGAAACTGTAAACTACAAAGCAAGAAGTAAAAGAAAGTGCAGCAGCATACAGGGATTAAAAAGCAGAATCATAGAATAGGTAAGGTTAGAAAGGACCACAGTGGGTCCTCTGGTCCAACCTCCCTGCCCAAGCAGGGTCATCCTAGAGCACATGGCACAGGACTGCATCCAGATGGTTCTTGAATATCTCCAGTGAGGGAGACTCCACAACCTCTCTGGGCAACCTGTTCAGTGTGCGGGAACTTGCATGGTAAAGAAGTTCTTCCTCATGTTCTGGTGGAACTTCCTGTGCATCAGTTTCTGCCCATTGCTTCTTGTTCTATTGGTTGGCACCACTGAAAAAAGCCTGGCTCCATCTTCTTGACACCCACCCTTTAGCTATTTATACACGTTAATGCAGTCCCCTCTCAGTTGCCTCTTGAGGCTGAACAGGCCCAGCTCCTTATCCTTTCTTCGTAAGATTCTCCAGACCCTTGACCAGTGGCTCTCCATTGGACCTGCTCCAGGAGCTCCATGTCTCTCCTGTACTGTGGAGCCCAGAACTGCACACAAAACAGGAAAAAAGCACAGTGCAAGCTTCCAACCTAGCGGTGGTGTAAGGAGACTGATTAAAGCTTAGGAGAGAACTCTCTTTCTACTGGTTTGCAGTAGGAGTTAATTTCTCTTTTGTGTTTGTAGAGGGACTTTTAGTTATACAGCAGTAATAGTTTTTATCTGGAGCCAGGCAATGAAAGTAGGTAACATTGTTGCTAAGAAGGACAAAGGAGTTGTTTTACAAACACTGAGTGAGAGACCTCAAAGAAGCAGCAGTGTAGCAGAGACCTACTAGGAGAGGAGTATGGGAATCCTGGATGCTTTTCTGCTTAGGCTTAACTGGGACAGGGAGAGAGGGAAACTCTGGCCATGTCGAATCTGAGGTTTATGAGACCTCAAGTCATTCCATGGAACTTGAATTATAGTGCCTAACTGTGCACTCTGTGAGATTTAAAATAATTGAAGTAACACTTAGAGACCTTTAATTCTTTCTTTTGAAGATTATAAAATTGAGTCCACTTTTCCCTATCTGCATTCCAAATGGAAAACACTGTAGCTTTGTCCAAGAGCAGATTGCCTTTTATTTAGACATAATTTCCTATGTAGGGTAGAATTCTTTCTAAAATAATTATGCTTTGTAGTGCATCAAATGTAAGGCTGAGGTAGTGGTACCAAATGTGCAGTGTCATGCTTTGAAATTTTGCCCACTTGAGATTTGTGGACTTCTCTTATTTGGGCAGGGTGGAGGCTTTGACTAGGCAGCCGTAGGTCTGGAAATATGAGAACTGACTATATCATGCTCGATGTCTAGAAAAGAATGTTCAGAGTTGGCATGTGAGTATACTGGGCTGAACAGCACCATGGGGCAAGTCTGATTAGATGAGCTTACTGCATGGGCACTGTAAATGATTCAACTTGAAAATGGGATGGAATAACTGTAAAAGCGTGTGTGTGTGTGTGTTATCTGCCCTTTTTCATAAACAAGACTTCCATGCTTCAATAATATAGTCATACAAGATATCACAATTGTTTGAAAATAAGATAATTGGTTGAAAATAAGATAAGGTTGTTCTATGTATACATTATTTCATTTTCAGTCTGGAGCTGCTTGTCTTACAAAATCACCTCCCAGTACCAAAGGAGGAAACAGAAGATGTTATGTTGTCAACTCTTTAAAGCATTTTAAAATGCTTCTATTTTTCATAACAATAAGAAAAATGCAAGCTTAACATTGGAAAAATAAACAAGGGAAAGTTTGTGTGTTCATAGTGGTGTTCCAGTTTTAGACAAAAAGCTTACAATTAGCTATTGAATCCTTCTCTACTTGTCACCACACTTCAGAAGGCAAAGCGCCTTGATAAAAGCTATACCTAAATGCAGTTGTAATGGGAGATTAGGAGAGAATTGGCCTTTTGTTAGTTTCCAGAATGCAGTGAAAACTGTTTAAATTTGCATGTGTTTATTTTACCTTTTTTTCACTAGATGGTGCTGTTGGGGGGGGATTGACTCCAGTTACTCGTTGGCACTTGCCCAGCGTGAGCTGGAGTCTGAGCCAAGACTCTGAAAGTATCATCATTTTGAAGGGTATACGTACACTTGGCCTATTTGAAATAGTGGTGTGGGAGAGCTTTTCCTATGACTCATAAAGAGAATGTGGTATATCTGTGTAAAAATCGATTTTGAGACTACAATATTTAAACTATGGAAAAAAGTAATTCAGAGATGTATGTTCCCAGAGAGGCCATATTTTTTCTTCTGTTTTCATAAGCAAGGATTTTATGGTGCCAGAACACAGCAGAATGCTGTTATCTCAGCATGATCTAAGAAAATCCAAGTGACTGATCCAAGTGGATTAAATATTCTGCTGAACCAAGGGATATTTAGTGTGCCTGAAAAACCTATTTTCTAGTAGGAATCTCATTTCAATATTGATTCCAACCAAAAAAAAAGAAAAAAAAAAAAGGATATGTTTTTATGATGAAAGTATAAGTTCTTTCCAGCTTTCTGTTTTTTGAGTTCCTGTTCTACTTTATCATACTTCTTATTGAAGAGATTAAACATTGTTTAAGCATGAAAAAGATTACCAATTAAGATAAAAGGTAATAGGTTTGGGTGGTTAACATTTATGTTATTGGCATTGAAATTATTCCTACAATTAAGAGAAGGTGGCACAGATCCTGGGCCTATGAGAAATCTAGGTTTTATTTCTTCTTTTAATACACTCTTGGTTTGAGTGTAAATCTTGGGTTTTGCTTGCTGGAGTGTTTTGTGGATCTCGTGAGAAAGCAAGAGAAAAATACCTACAGCTTTTGATTCTGAAGATTGTCTTCACAGAGAACAAGTGGTTCCAATAGCTTGAAGTGGTTCCAACATTATTTTTTTCCTGTATTCTAGCTTGGTTAACAAGGCCAAGAAATGATCAGGACATTGGTGCCTTCTCATCCTTTTGAAAAATTAAATGGGATTAATGTTTGTGAAGGATGCCTGGTGACAGCTCTGCAGAATGATCGAGTCTACAGACTCTCTCTAAAGAACAACTGTAGATGAGAAAGTGAAAAAATTACCTTTGCAGCCTCAGCAGTGTACTCATGTCTGATCCAGAGTGAGTCTGGCTGGTATAGAAGACGTGCATGGTGGACTGATGCCCTTTGATCCTTTTGCTTTTCTGGACCTGCAGATAGACCTGTCCAGGGAATCACTCGCTGCAGCATTTGCTTCCTGTCACTCCATTGATAGCTGAAGTTGAGAAACCCAGCTTTCATTTAACGTCAGCTTCTCTTAGTTTGTAGTAAAAAAGCCAAATTTGAGTGATTTGAAGGTTCAGGAAACATTAATAGAAAAGAAAATCGGCCTCCTTTTAATTGTTAGTTTTAATTAGGTGACAGTATAGTTAGTAGCTGGAACAAGGAGCTTCCTCTGAATCTGAACCCAGGTGTTTCTCACTGCACTTCAGTCTCTGATTCTGGTATTTGTAGCTGAGCTGTACTGGCAGACAACCTGAGTGCTTCTAATCTGCTTCATTGCAAAATCAGCTGCCTTGGTTTGAAATTCTGCTGGTGGTAACATCTAAACTTGTTCCAGCTGTTTGCAAAGCAATCCCTTGTCAACTCCCCATGTTTGTATAGGAGAACTATGTGTTTAATGTAAATGTGATGTTAAAGGCAATTAATTAATTTGGTTTGGAAGGCTGCATGAACATACTTCTCCTCCAGCTTTAATTCTGCTTTATGTCCATTCTGAACAGGTCTGAGGAAGCCAAATCAGGTGCTTCTAAAGTAGAAATAAGATTGTCTGTTAGGAACAGTTGAACCAATTTAATGAAATGGGCTTAAAAAAAAAAAAGGACAAGCCCGTTGTTATTGTCTGATGTGATGAAGTCTGAGCTGCAGAGGAATGTTAAGAAGGAATGAAGAAGTGTAATGGAAAAGAAGTATGCTAAGACTAGTAAGGGAAAGATGAGCTGCTTTTTGTTTGCACGTGTGCTAAAAGAATGGCACTGGCAGAAAGGAGCTATAGTTTCCCTTTAAAATCTGTAGAGGGCAGCATTGGACCACACTGTGTCCCCTCTGGGGTGGCTGCATTCGGACCTTGGTCGATGTATTGGAGTAGCTAAAAATATCTTTTGGAAGAAGGGAACTATTAATAAAGAGATGCTTTTTTCACATGGCCTTGGGGAATTTTATACGAGTGATCAACGAAATTATTTCTGGGAGAGAGGGGTGGAAGAAAAGGGATGTGTAAACGCTGCTGCCTGAGACAACTCCGGCCACTTTGTGGTTGCAGCCACAAAATTCATGCTGTTTGGCCTACCTGATTTCTCGTCATGTGGGTTGCTTTTAGAAAAAAGTGAGAACAATTACAGCTTTCAGTGAAATGAATTAAAAGTTATTTGCATGAAATAGAAAGAAAAAGAGGCACACTGTAAAATTTCTGGTATAGTATGTCTTTCCAGGTATGCTCTTGTTATTGTCTTAGATGTTTCCTTTTCAGTGGGGAAATAAAATTATTTTGTTAAAATTCTCTGAAGTTACCACCAAAACTGACTTTAGATGTATACGATAAGAATAAAGGATTACTTCTGTTTCTGCCTTTTCTAATAACTATGAAAAAAACCACAAAAAATATATCTTCTTGGATTTCTGTACTTGGAGTTCTGTGGTGACATACCTGAATGCTGTCATTTAAAACAGAGTCTGCAACTAAGACACTGTGTGTAAAGGATTTGGAAGTTAACATTTGTCTCCACAGTACATTGGGATAAGATGACTATGAAGCTCCAAGCATTTATTGAGGCTCCAGCTCTGAAGAATAAGACAGGCTCTGGGAAGAGCAACCTACCTCAAGCTCATGGTGGTGCTGGCCTGCAATCTGTCACCAGCTCCAACCACTGATAGACTGGTGCAGTCTGCTGGCTGCTTGGTGGCCTACATGATCTGATATAGTGATCTCCCTTGCTGGTAGGGTGGGGGGTTGGCCAAAGATTGAAATGACCACAGGGCCAAGTTGTCCTTTTGTGCTGAGGAAGCATCCCAGATTTTCATATATGAACTACAGCAGCATGACAGTTTTTAGAAAACATTGTTTTTATATTGTATGCAGCATTTTGAAAAATGAGGGGATGTGTGCTGCAGATTGGTTATTAGTTCACCTGTTATCAAGAACTTGTGTTTGCATTCATAAGTCACATAAGTATACCAGTGTTTTATTTCTTTCTTTTTTTAGTACAGCTGTACTCCAATAAATTCTGTTCATAGATGTGTTCAGGAAAATACCACCACTGAAAAAAGTATGGCTTTTTGTTGTGACACCTTTTGTTCGCTTTTGTTGAGCTTACTTAAGGCTTAAACTTTGACTAAATTTTTCTGGCGAGTAAATCCATGTCAAGCTCAAAGAGCATTTGCTTGGTAACTCTAAAAGAAAAATAGTAAACATATTTTCTTTGAAATTATACACGTTTTCTCTAGTTGATATTTTAGTAAACAGAGTAATAAAAATTCTATCTAGGAAAAAACCAATAAAACTGCGAAATACTGGTGCATAGTAGAGCCAAGGGGTGAAAAGAAAGATTTTTAAATTTAGGATTTATCTGGATTAGTATGTAATGTTTACAGTGACAGGTGTTTCCTTTATGCTTTGCTCAAATGTCTGGAAAGTAGTTTGTCATTAAGTGCTACATTCAGTGTGTATCTCAATTTCAGTATAACTGGAGGGTCTATGGCTTTGTTAGGTCCTTGTTTTCACATCTGACCTCAGCCAGCTGGAGTCTATTGTTTTAAGCGTAATGTAACAGCTGACATAACATAACGGATATCAAGCTGAAAAGCTGAAACAGTGCAGTGAACTGATGCAAAGAGAGTAGAAAGGGAGAAGTTGGGAGGGAGGGACAGGGGCAAAACTGGCTTCATGATTCAAAGTGGAAGCTTGCTGGCTTGTTTTCCCAGGGGAAACTTCTGTTGAAGTTCTATTTGCAATTGATTACATATGATAGACTACTGAGATAGGTTTGAGTTTGCCAGCTGTCACTAGCTGGTGGCTCTTGAATGGCTTTGAGTGGCCCTTGGTAGGCAAAACTGGAATAAACTCTGCAGGTGTGGTGTAATTGTAGTGCAGAAGAGCAGTGAGTGCAAATGTCTTAGAAGAAAAGAGGTTCCAGGAGTTAGTAGAGAGGAAATAACTTAAATCGAATGCATTAAGATTTTATTTTGTGATGTTGGATTAAGTGGGTTCAATTAACTGGCTAAAAAACAAAAGCAACTGGATGACTTAGTGGCTTTCTTTTTCTTGGTCGTTTCTAAATTGAACTTCTTTAAGTTCGTTTTCTGAAAGCTTTGTTATTTCAATTCATGACTTCTGCATCTGATGGTAGGAAAACACATCCCAGCATTGAGCACTAACTGCTGTTGGAAGGGGAATGAGTAAAGGAACATCCTGTTAGAACTTGCCATGCCATGGAAAAAGTGACAAATACCTGACTTTGTGCACAGAGAAGGAACAAGAAGGTATAGAGATCACCCTATTATTTATTCTTATATATTTATGTATATGCTTCTTTACATATATATATATATTTCCATATATAGAACATATTTCTATTTCTAGCAATGATTAGGAAAAATACTTCTAGCTGGATTTCATTTGTATTCGAGTAGAGCCTCTGGCAACTTTACCCCACTGGGAGTTTATTCCATGGTTTCAGGGGGGAAAAAAAAACACAACACAAAAAACCTCAAGACTCTACATGCTGGCTTTTTTTATGTATATGGCTATAGGCTACCAAATTAGGTTCTACATTTATAAGTGAAGTTTTTATGGCATGAGACTTGCAATTATGCAGTATGTTCAACTTCGTGCATATGAGTAGTCATCATGACTTCAGCGGAGCCTTCTGTGTGCATAAATATTAATAGGATTGGGGCGTAATAGGAAAGGTTTCTTGAACAGTGTCTGCTTTACTTCAGGATAACCTAGGAAACACGAGAGTTTGATTTATGTAAATACAAGCTGTACTTATATTTAATGTTTTCAATGTATTTTTATCTAATTTAGTATTACTTTGGTAGTATGAAAAATATTTGCATGACTGAAGTGCCAGTTCTGATAGATTTGTCGTGCACAAACTCTTTCTGGATTGTTCCTGTTGTCATATGGGGCACAGTCCTATTTCATCTCAGTAATCAGAAAAGTTTTGTGAAGGAGTTTATTGATTCAGTGGCTGGTAATACATAGCATGGGCATTTACACTTTATCTCGGCTTATAAAATAAATTAATTTTGTTGTAGAGCTTAGAACCTGGTGTTTTTACTGAGCTGCTGGAGGAGTCCTGATGGGCCAAAGGGCTGCTGCATACTGGGTTTCCTGTTCTGCATTCATGGTGCATCCTGAGCCTTCACTGCAAACAGGGATGGGTGCCCATGTGCCCTGGTAGCACCAGCATTAGAGGCTGTGCAGTGGAGTGAGTTCTGTAAGTTTTTCTGAGTTGCCCCTAGAGACCAAACACTGGGACAGATGTCCAAAAAATTCTGCACTGCTTAGCTATGCCAATTGTTCGTTGATTTCAGGGACCTGTACCTTAGTTTATTGTTTACATCATGTGTTTCCACCTGACCCATCAACTATTAGAATAGTTTTAAGATGACTGGGAGCCAAGAATTTTTATTAGCTCTCAGAAAGAGCAGGACTTTGAAGAACTAAAAAAATAACCAAAATGCCTGTTTTCACACCCAGGCTGTGAAAGCGAGCTATGTACTGCTTTACTTTGATGGTTTCCCTTATGCTAATGGTGAGGAGATTGACTCTTTATTTCCCTCCAGCATGCAGTTAACATTCTTAGTAAGGTATCTTTCAGAAACACTCCTTTTCATTGTTGTTTCTGTCAGCTTGACAGGATGTGTTTACATGTGGGCTGTGTGCAAAAGGAGTCAATTTAGTTGTCCTTTATCCCTCTGCAGCTGTTCCTCAGATCAAGGTGAGAAAGGACGGCTGCTGTGGAGGTGATCTGACTATTCCATGGTTCCCTGCAGCAGTGTGGGTACAATGTACTTAGGTGCTATTTTGCTGCAATGTTGCAGAACAGTTTTAGAATATGTTCTTCTGATGACTGACCTCCGTCTGGCCTATACACAGGAGCTCGACAGCTACCTTCTAGGAGCTGCTCCAAGTCATTGATTTTAGTATATGAAACTCTGACCGAGTTGTACTTACTGACCAGGGCAGGGGAAAAGGGAGGAGAGAAAATCAAATATTTACTAATCGTGCTTCTGTAATGCCTTACAAACACGAATGTACTTAACCCCACAGCATTCTTGGGAGGTGAGTATTAGCAGTTTCACCAGTAAAATTGGGTGACCCATAGTTTTTCCACCCTAACTTGATTTTGTGAGATAAATCCTTCAGAGAACCTGGGCTGCACTTTCAAAAATGAGTTTCAGCCTGAATAAACTGGCACTGCCACATGAAGAAATGGTCCTGCTGCTCCATTCCTTGTGCCAACACAAGCATTTGTGCAGCTATGTTGTAAACTATCTTGGAGAACCCACATGGGTTCAAACTAACCTTTTTTTTGGCCAGATGAGATTGCTTCTTTTGGCAGCAGTGCTAGCTTAAAGTGTTTGTGGAACTGTAGAGTAAGGTTTGCTAGCTTTTGATAGTTAAAAGTGTGGTGGAAACTTTATCTGCAACACAAGTTACAAGCTTATTATTGTTGTATACATTGCAGCCCGTTCAAAGGGCGCTGCTTATAAGACTGAGTACAACACCTAGTTAGAGCGAAGGTCCACACACTCCAAAAGATAGTTCCTATCCTCATAGGCCTTGCAGCCTGAACAGATGACATGGTGAGAAGGTGAGTGGAAGGAAGTATGAGTAGCCTCTTGTGCAGCCAGGCATTGAAGCAGAGGAAGAACATAATTTACACAAGTCCCAGCTTTGGCCTGCTCCACTCATTCTGGTTCCGTGATGGGCCTCAGCAATCATAATACTGAAAGAAAAAATTAAATATATTCTCATCTCTTTTCTCAATATCGAGTTTCAAAAGCCTTTTTTTATATAAAAGCAGGGATTTTAGACCATATTTTACATACTTAGTTCTGTTTGTATTTCTCTTGTATTGATTTGCCTGAATAATGAATTAAATAGCATTTTATGTTGACTTTGCATCTGTTTTGCTGCAGGACAGTGGGACTGAGACAAACTTGACTGAAATTAATTTTATCCTATAGGTCTAGGCATGCCTACTATAATCCAGAGCCAGGTATTGAACTCTAATTGGCAGCTAGGCTCTCTCTCCAAACAAAAGCTGTTTTGTTCAAACTCATTTAGAACAGACAGGGTGTAGATAGGGTTGCAGAAGCATGTCTCTCTGGAAAAGCCTTAGGAACTGTCATCTGCTAGCTCTTTGCTGCTGCCCCTCAACAGGATTTTACTCTGCCCAGTACTGGATTGTACTGCATTTGCTTTCATAGTCTGCTGCAGTGCCTGGCCGCCCCAGAAAACTTTGTTTACCATCGAAGAAGGTTACAACTAATTTGGTTAGATTAAAGAGAGCTAAGAGCACTTCCACAATGGGTTATCATTGTTCAGCTTTGTGGGTGGTAATCTCCAAGATGAGAGGTGCAGTAATGAGGAGTTGGGTATGGTAATATCTTCAATCTCTGTTACTGTCTTGGAAGTGATCATGAGCACATGGCTGCACGCGTCAGTATAGCATAGTCCTATAAGGTGTAATTGTACTATTATGTCATCATTGTTATTAATACAATACCAGGCACATTTGAGTTTGAATTATTGCAACTATTTTGATAAAAAGAAAAAAACCCCACAATCAACATCAAACCTCCACATATCTCTATGCATTGCTAAACATGTATATAGATTAGTTCCAAGATAGCAACTTACCTTGTAGATTCCTAGTGTGTGTGTTTATAAATATAAATTAAAAATGCTGCCTGGATATGAGTGGGATTTTTCAGACATACTGACATGTCTTTTCATGCTTGCATGTTAGGATCCAGCTCATTAGTGAAACTGTTAAATATTTAACCACTATGAGTCATGTGCCTTTTTAAAGCAAACAGAGTTTAAAAGGATATAAAGAAAAAATTCTCCCCTTACCCCCAGTTCTGAACTGGACGTGTAGTGAGTTGCTATCTCATCTGCAAGGAAAAAAAATGTAAGAAAATTAAGGGAAGTATCCTGGCTATATGGAACTCAAACTATCCACTGGTATGTGTTTACAAATACATTTGTGATACAGTGGATAAGGTGCAAGGAATAGATCTGGGATCTTGTAGACCTTGAAAAGCAGAACAAAGTTTGCAGCAGTAATCAAAATGAATAACTGTTTGTAAACAAAGACAGATTTTTATGTTTTTGTAACAAAACCGGGAAACTCCATGTTAAAATGTTGGGAAAATGCTTTCATGTAGTATAGAGGTAACATGAAATTACCTTTTCTTAATTGCTTATGTCAGGTCAATGGCCAATGACAGTCACAAGTGAGAAGCTGAGCCATGCATCAAGTCATACAAAAATAGTGTCACCATTCTGTCAAACAACAAATCCCAAACCAAACAGGCAGCATGTCAGTCTTTACTTTCTCAAGGTCAATGAACTGTGGTTCTGAAATTCTAGTGAAGCCATTAAGAGAAAGCTGTTTCAGGAGCTGGTTCCACTTTTGGAAAGTACCTGAACTCTGGTTTCGAAGTGTTCAGACACAAGGGACCATTAGCTTTCATGTGTCAGACAGCTGCTTCTGTTTCGTAGCTTATGTACAGGGATGTTTCTTTCTGTCTTTAAAACCAAATCGGATCTTCATAGAAACATAATGAGCTCTGTGATTTGTATCTAAATTGCTGATTTCTTCTGATTTTGTGTCTGCAATTAGCTTTTGTTTGGAAAGAAGAGACTAGTGTTGGTAAATGCATAGAATAACGCATTTTCTTTTGGTCCTTTTCTCATGGCAGTGTCGTGCCCTTTCCTAGGGAGAGGGAATTAATGCTAATTCAGACAAATATCCTCTGGTGCTTTAAATCTCTGTCAAGTAGAGTCACGTAGTAAGGGTTTAGATTTTAATATCTTTTTAATATAAGAATGAACTCCTCAGCACTATGGCTGCTGTAGATTTCCTGCAAATGTGTATATTATTGCTACTTGCATCTAGTAGGGTGATCATTTGGGAAAACAGCAGATGAGAAGGGGGAGATTCTGCTGCTATGCCTCTTCTGGCATAGAATGGCATAAAAATGCAGGACAACATCATAAATAGTCTTAGTGTTAGATGACCATTTATTATGAAAAGAACAAGGAGAAAAACAGGAGAAACATGTTTTATTTCTGATGGCCGTTACCTCACTCTGAGTTCTCCATTTGTTGAAGCAGCTGTCTCTTTCTCCTAGCTCTTAAATTTGGTGTGGCATTGACAAAGGTACTAATAGGTGTAGAGGTTGATCAGAGTGCTAACTGATTGTTGATTGATAGAGCAGCCCCACTGACCATTACACTCAGGTGTTGATTGTTTTGTAATAATAAGGTTAACTACTTAACAATGGGAAGGACCTTAAAAGGCAGGGCTGGGGGCACCAGGGTACCTCAGTGCCTGAGCACCAGAGGAGAGAGCAGGATGTACTCTGTGTGGTGGATGTCACAAACTGCTAAACCTACAACACCAGCAAGGACATCAAGTGCTGGAAGGGCGGCTGGCTCTGCACTCCCAGCGCTCTGGGGTGGCTTGCTGCCAGATTGAGGTTACATCGCCTGGATCCCCAACATCTGGTGACTCCAACGTGATCCNGGAATGTGGTATCCACAACTGGAAAACCCATAGTCGAATGCCTGCTGCAAATGGCTAAAATAACCGAAACAGAAATCGAGCAGCAGGAATTAGAAGAGCTGCTCACCTGGGGACAGCAGAGAGGATTTTTTAAGGTCCCTAAGGGAGTGTTTTCACTTTCGGTATGGCATCGGCTTGGAGGTGATTTGTGGGATTCGGTTGGAGATGGTAGTGAAACTGCCTTCAAGCATGCTCAGACCTGGAAGCAGTGTGTGAGAATGCTTGAACAAGTTAGCTCTCTGATCAATCTCTACAAATAGGTATTTCTTTTTTCATAATATTTAAAGGAGATGTCGGATTAGAGCTTTTTCACTTACAAAACCAGGTTGCTTTAGAGAGTTGGAGCAAGATGATGGATACTGTCAGTAAAACCTTTCATGCGAAGGTGTAAGAAGTGGAGAGAGAAATGCCAAGTGGCTTGGATGAGGAATGAAGCACATGATCGGAGGATATTTGTAATCTCTGGTTTTCTGTCACCTCTTGGAACAGGGACTTCTTGAGTATTGTAATTTAATGGTTTGCAGATGTCACTTATTGTGGAACTGTATATTCTGCCATTCCTTCCTTAGCTTGAACTTAAAACTTGTAACTGACTGAAGCAGTATACAAGGTGTGGAGAATTCAAACACAGAGAATTGATTAAATTAAGTTGATTAAAACTGGGGGGAGGGAGTGGGAGAAGGAGGCCTTCTGCCCTTTGGGTTGAGTGACTTGTGTTGCATTTTTGAATGTGCATTTATGCTTTCCTACACAGTATTGTATTGCTTGTGTTGTGTCCCTTACCTGCTATCTACAACAGGACAGGGATGTGACAGAACTCACTCTAGCATACTTTTTGCATGGTCGTATGGAGTATAATTTTTTTCTCCTCTGGCTTCCTTGATCTATGCTGCCTACAACAGTCTGTGGCTCAAGGCCAGTGGAGAAACATTTATTGTGTCCAGAGCTGTGTGTAGATACCGTTGATTAAGAGTTGGAACAAACTCTACATGGAAAAGGCAGCTAATGAAGCGTGTCAGCTTTTTTGAATTAAAATGTCTTTTAATCAATTTTATATAAACATTAATCCCAGCTTCCATCCCAAGCAACTTCAGGACCAAAAGAATTGTTAACAATTTAAAACCAAAATGAAAATCGAATTGGTGTGGGGCATTCTCTATAACTGCTACTGTTTTTCTTGTTTATTCTTAGTCTTGGATGTTAAGGCTGAAAACAAACAGTAAAAGTCTTGGAAAAGATTTTTGTTTCTCTCTTTTCATTTTGTTTTCTTTCCCAGTAAGATAACTTTCATGTGCCATGGGACCAGGAGGAAAAACAATAGCATCTGACTGACCAGCATAGCAGAGTGGTATACAGAACAAAGAAGGCTTTTTATATGTAATCGCTTAGTTTTTTATTCATCTCAATTCATAACACAGGAAATCAATAATTTTCAGTTGCTTTGGTAAAGTAGTATTATGTCAAAATCAAGCAGTCCTTTTAACAAATGAGCTTACTGTAATGTTCTCGGTTGTAAGGCTAAAGTTTCAAAGCAATGTACTTTTTACCTTGATTTATTTATTGTTGGTAGCTTGTCAGGCCTTGGTTTGAATTAGGAGCCATTGTGGGCAGCCAGAAATTGAACTTTATGTAATATAATCTATCTGTCACTTAGTATCAGTTCCTTAACAATGATGCTAACACATTCAGACTTTAGCATCTGGACCTCACACTTGAGTTTTCAGTCAGTAGGTAGGGTCTAATGTTTCAGTGCTTCCATGTAGCTTCTTCCCAGCTATTTCCCATCTGTGTATGACTGTCCCACTTCCCTAGGGGTCAGTCACCATTGCTGCCAATGTCACCAGACAAACCTTTTCCCAAGAGAAAAATATTTTTTTTTTAACTGTATCACTTGTTAAATTGTACTCGATTACTTAGATTCATGGCCTTCACTTCAAAAGTCAGAAAATTCATAATAAAGCAGAAAGTTGTGGGGTTATGCTTGAGTATGTGTCTGAGATGAATACACAGCTTTTTATTTCATAGACCAATTCTAAAAAAGGGGTTCTTCAGGCTCCTTTAGAATTTTACAAAATGAAAGCTAGTGTTTCCATGGAATGATAAGGTATGATTGCAGGAAAGACTAAGAATGAGCATTAGAGTCTATAGCTGGGTTCTCAACCTCACTGACAAAGTCAGTTCTTGAAAGAAAAATCTGCCGTAGTTAATGTACTAAATACCATTAAAATTTGTGGTCTGCCTTCCACCTCCTCTAATACCTTTATGGCTGTCAGGCTTTTCTGGGAATGTGTCTGTAGGTATTCCATGCTTTCCTAGCTGGGGAAGACCTTGGAGGAAAGCAGGCAAGTCTGTCCTTGAGCAAGAGAAAAATTCACAAATCTCCACCCTGGGCTTCCTGAGAGCTTCAAAGAACGTGCTTCTGTGGTTTCTGCTGCTGTTTCGTATGCTGCTTGTGGTGCCTGGGAGTTGGCTGTAAATGAGGGCCCCTTTGTGCTTTGGGCCCAAACATAATATGGGGACTTAAGTATTGAAGAATAAAACTGCAGGTGGGCTGGACTGAAAGACACTGTTCCCCAAATCTGTGTTCTGTTTTGTAGGTAGCAAAGTACCTGTTAGCACAGAGGTCTGAACCATCAAATAAATAGGGTATCTTTCTCATATTTTCTGTTTTCTTCCGTGAATCATCTTCTTAATTTTAGGTATTAATTCACAAGTTGGAAAGCTCGACTAGAGCCAGTGAGGGAGAAGCTCAGCCCAGAGCATTACCTCCTCTGTCTCTTGAACGAGTAGCAGAGAGGGAATGAAACTTCCCTCAAAACATCTGGCTGAGCTGAGCTGTGCCAGTACCTCCACCCCCAGGGGAAGGTGACTGACTCCTGAGATCAAAAGGAAGGTGCAGGGAAACGGAAATGGATGAAAAAGGATGCCAAAATATTTAAAATATAGCTGCTGCATCTGTCCAGTGGTCTAGCTCCTATTTGTGGAAGAAATTTTATGAAAGATGCACTTATTTATGTTAGCCTGTGATATGTATGTCTAGACCGACCGGCATGTTTTAAGAGGTTGGGAAAGAAAAAAAGACCGTATTATTTTGCTTGCACTTTTTACTTTAAAGTAATTTAGTCTAAAAATCTTTGAAGTAAAATAAACATTGTCTTTTAGGTAGCTGAAGGCATTTACTATGTTTGCAAAGGCCTTTGCTCTTTGCAGTCTGGTTTGAGGAGATTTGTTTTTGTCTAGAAGAAACAAAAATATTTGCGAGCTTGCTTTAGACTCCTGGATTGCCAGGAGTCCCCTTCTGTGTGAAGCGGCATTGTACAACACAAGATTTTAATATGAGTGCAAAGGAGAAATACACTGCTGGTGGGGTGATCCCGAACACCTGCAGTAAAATCTTTCTTTCAGTGGCTGCTTTCAAGAATGATGGGTCGTATTTTATTTCAATTTCCTTCCCTGTAGTGCTGCAGTTGGGGTTGATGCTAACAGCAGTCTTGATGTAGGTGCTGTTTAGAGAAGTTGCCCTCAGGAGCCTAAATAGGTAACAATCGCTGCAGGTCATGAACCATCCCTGAGAGTCTCCTGTACATTTGTCACCACCTGAAATCTGGAGCACCTTTCCAATTTTTGAGGCGTTCAGTGGTCTTGCACTGTGAAATCTGTGTTCAACTGACATAATTAATTCACCTGGCAGGGACAGATTTGTTATTAGCGATGGAAGCACTGTGAAACATGACAAACCTTGAAGTCAGATGAGAAGTGGCATTTTCAGCTGCATTTTGCTTTGATCTTCCCTGCCAGCTGCACCATGTATATGTAAGCACCAGATCTGAAAATACATTTGTAGGCCCAAAATGTCAATGCCTGCAGCACTGTTGTTAAGCTTTATTAGGGACAAAGGTTTCACTTGTATTTTAAAATGTTGAGCTACAGATGCTTATTCCCTCTTTACATGTGTGTGAGATTTGAGATTCAGGTTTGGTGCCTACCAGTTATAATCAAGTTGTGGCCTTTTGTTGAGCTTTGGGGTTCAGAGAAATGTCGCTACTGTCTGATACAGAGTACATTACTACCAATTCAGAGCAAAGAAATAAGTTCGCATCATTCTACACAATAAATGCATAAAAAGATTTTCTTATAATCTAGTGATTTGCTGTAAATGTTAATCTTTGCTCTTCAGTTAAAATACATGTGCACAGAACAGTCTGTATCTAGGAATGTGTTCTGTTAAATCACGTGGTTCTTGTTCTGCAGTTGTTCGTGTTAGTGCACCCTACAGTTTAGCAAGAACAGTTAAGAGCAGTTGAGAATATTGAGTGTAAAAAGGTATTTATTCTAAGCCATGTGTCAGAATCAATAACCATTATCAAATGAAAAATTATGGCAGTTATTACTGGTGTTATGTTATAAAGTCAGAAAACACCTTGAAGTGTGAGAATATGATTCTGGTAAACAGATAAACACACCAGATTAAAAAGCAAACAAACCTCTTCCAAAAGACTTGACCTCCAGAAAAGCCTCACAGAATTCAGTGAAATCTACTTGGATGTGAAATGCTTAATTTTCCAATTATCAAAATACTAAAGTAATACTAAATTTGTTCAAATAGCTCTTGCAATAGGAACAACCAGCATGAATTTCTTTACTGTCTTCTGAAATATTTATAAAGAAAACTACTTAAATCCTGGTTTTGCCGCTAAAGCTTTTGAAAAAGAGAAAAATCACACAGGAAAGGTTTGTGTACATGACAAAATTTTGCTTGCTTATGTTGTTATAGCTTGATTTCACTCTTTGAATATAAGGTTATGCTTAAAAGCTACATTCTTCTGGCATCTGCCCAAGTTAGGTTCTTCAGAACTATTTAGTATGAGCTAAAATAAGCAGTAGTAGTAGTTAAACAAATACGGCACAGTCAAAGCAAATGCTTTGATCAAGTATCTTTGACAAATGTCCTGTTATGGAAAGCTTTAAATATCGCTTTTTGTTTCTATCTTGCTGTAGTGCGTGGAATTGGATGAATCAAAACAGGTGGATTCTAAAAGTTAGATACCTATCTGTTTTAGAAATTGATATTATTAATTATAGTAGTGCAATGTGCATGTCTTTTACCAAGTGCATTTAAAACCACATTTGGCAATAAATACATTGTTTAGTTATGTAACCAAACCATTAATATAAGGAAAAGATTAAGAGAAGTGATGGTGTTGTCTAGCCTCTCATATATATATATTGAAATTTAGCTACTTATTCCTCTTTGGATAGATATTTAAGCTTTTGGTAGTGTTTATACTGTCTCAAGCACCTGTACGTTTCAGCCTTCTTGAGGGAAATATTAAAGACTATGCAGCTACAAGAACCTTGCACTGCAGGTTGTTCTCTTTCTCAGTATTTGTGAGATACTGTCATGTTGCCTGACACTTATTTTGCACTTATAGGGTCTGCAGTGCATATGATTTAAAACTGTCCCTTTTTAACAGAGAAAGACGTAACTTCATTTTAAAACAGAGTCCTTTGACATCATATAAATATGTTAAGGAGCTTTCTTGTGTCAAAAGCTTAAAGCTATGAACTGCTAGGTACAAACCACTTGATAAATTGGCACAAAAAGTGACAAGCTATCAGTCGCAGCTTTTTAAATATATATTGTACCACAGAACATAATGTGTTAAAATGAAGAATATCTCTCCCTAAATTTTTTAGGTGCTCAAAATCTGAGCTGCGTAAGTGATAAGAAGGAAGTGTAAGATGCTACATTGCCCTGCAGTGGTTCTGTCTGAAAAAGAAGCCTTTGAGTCAGCACCTATAAGACAGTTTCTGTTGAATTTAGTATCAATGGATGCAAAAATTCGCTTGACCGTCCCCCCTGGATGCAAGTTGTTCCCACAAGAGATGGGAGACAGAGGCATCTGCAGTGGCTCCTTTGCTGCTGCAATTTTTCACAGTCTGAATCATTGGTTTAAACTTTTAATGGTCTCAGATTAATTCAATACAATTGAATGAGTATTTTATGGCCTACTGAAGAGCTGGCATGCACTCACTTCTTTTATCCCTGCTCTTGGATCTGGCAGTAAACCAGAGCATTTACCTCACTGTGTTATGGCAAAGCTCTTTTTGGTATGGGTGGGGTTTTTTTGTTTGTACCTCATAGCTTTCAGGAGCCTGAGTGCTGCTTTTGTCGAGGCTCAAGTATGAACACAACATCTAACCTGAGGCTGAGATGTCAAAGTTAGGGTCTCAACATATTTCTGGAGGTGTCCCTCTCCTACACAGGTTTATGGATGGAGCCACAGGTTTTCCAGCTAAGAGCAGAAGGTGGTGTGGGATGAATGCAGGTCTAATTGCATTTTTGAAATGAAATATAAGCTTCTAAAATCTTTAAAAAGCATGGATAAATCTTCCTGATGTAGGTGAAGAAGTATTAGTTGACATACGCCTTGTCATCACCATCTCTCTGGCACAGTTTATGCTTAAAGAATCCAGCTTTCTTTATAGGTGTGTAAATTTTGCTCCTAGTACTTACATCACTTTGGAAGATATGATAGGTGTTACTAAACCACTGGAACACTTGTGGAGGCTTTGTGTCAGGATATAATGCATATTGATAGCTGTTGTGTAGCTGTATTGACCAAAAATGTTGTGTCTTGTGATGCACCCACTGATTTCAGGATCCTATACATCCTCAGGAGAGCTAATGAACTTGCTTGTTTTTCTGATTTAAACAAAGTCTTTATGCTTTCAAACCATGGAGAAGCAAACAAATTTGATACTTCATTCTCTTTTGTTGGATACAGTTGTATTTTATTAAAAATGCACAGTACTAAAAATAGCACAGTAAAAATGCATTGTTTGTGTTGTACACCTTGAAAGAATGGTAGGGATGGTAGTGATAAAATGTCCAAATACCACTTCATAATGTGTTTTTTCTAGCAAAATTGCTTTAAAAATATAACAAAAAATCATCTCTTTGCTTCTGGGAAATATAAGTGCCCTGATCACCTCTGGAAAGTAACATTTTTTGGAGTTTAAGTGAACTCCCCCCAAAATGGGAAGCCAACTCCATGGTCTTGTTGATGCAGTATTGTACTCAGATATTCATTGAAAGCCTTTTTTTAGCATGATTCAGACTGACTGCTCTCACTTGTTTGTTGCTTTACATTTTATCTGAGCTCAAGTGATCTTTAGACTCAAGCATCCGTAATCCTTTGTTGTGTCAGAGCTGTAAGTGCAAGTACCTGAATGTAATGAATAAACTCAGCATGAAGTGGAAATTGCCACATAGATAAGGTCTAGGGAAGTTAGGTTTAAATGTAGAAAGCAGTAAGATGTAATCTCCCAGGAGATCTGAAAGGAAATCTGTTTAGACTGGCTGATTTAGAAAGGAAACACTGATTTTCACTGATGTAGATTATCCAGCTATTACTTATCCTACATGTAACCATACAATTTTTGTGGTCTATAACTGCAGCTCTGGAAAAAAAGATATACATTTTCTTTGTTGATAATGCCCCATAAAAGCCCCTGTGTGCCTAGAAGTTCTTCATTACAGCCCTGTCTTTCTGTGCAAGCCATGGGGTGGCTGTTAAATTGGTTGATCAAACCTGTGAAATGTTCCTCTTACAGTGCCAGCCATGGAGACTGTCTCTGCTTCTTGCTAGGGATGGTTTCCTCACTTGTAATTTAAAGAGGGAAAATGGCCAGCCCTGGTCTTCAGTATGGTGCAAAGGAAAGTGTTGGTGGAGATGAAGGCAGCATCAGGTTGTTTGGGTTTTTTCCCCTCAACTCTTTTTGGAGGACCAGCGATGGCTATCCTCTCATCTATAACTCCTTTGCTGTCCTCAGAATCCTTGTTTAACCATTTATCAACAGGTTTATGTCTTTTACCTTCACCTTGATCTGATACCTGAATGGAGACACAAAAAATCCTCTGTAAAATGTATCTGGTGATGCTGACTGTCAGGGTTACCCTAAACAGAAAACAAAGAGGAGCCTGACTGCTTTCTCTGTGTGCTGCTCTAGGCTGAGCATGCCGTTGTTGTTAGTTCTGGATGTGCTGATTCAGCATTGCAGTGGTGCATAATATATACAAAATATGAGTGGCTACATATGTCAGATTAAAAAGTAAACTGGTCAGAGTGTGTCTTCTGATGTGTATTTATAGCTCACTGACATCAACAGGAGCTGCACGCATCTGAAGACAAATTCAGCCTGTGTGATAAGTGGAAAAAAGTGTGCCTTAAGCAAAAGGAGCAGAGGCTGCATGTCATACGTTTAAGTGAACATCACTTGTAGCTTAATATATACCCTACTTACATTGTATATTTTAACCTTAGTGATTAGCACCTGTTTGGTATAAACGTGGTGACAAGCTGTACCTTTCTTAGTTGCTTAAAAGTTACAAATAGGCATGACTGAGTAGTTGAATGACATTGAATTAAACATGCTTGAATTAATAGAGTAATGACTGGTGCTGCTTAGAGTTATAAAATAAACACTAGCTAGAGCTATGTGGCAACCAGATCAAGCCATGGGGTTGCTGGAAGTATTCTGAAACGACTCAACTTTAATGTTAAGTGAGGGAGATAATCCTAAGAAAGCTCTCTACCTGGGCTCCCTGTGCAGTTAACGTTTTAACCTCCCTTTGGCTTGTTGTTATGACTTCAAAGATACTCTAAAGCCTTCGTTAAATTGATCATTAACTCTGCAATGTTATAATTAGACATTTGAACTTGGCTGCATTCAAAAAGAAAACACAAGAATGAAAATCCTAACTCATCAACATGGTCAGAGATAGATTAAAGTTCCATGGGAGTTAAAAAGCAATGGGAATTGAAGGCATTAACTAGCCTTGCAGGAAGGATAGGGAGCCATTAATCCACAAAGTTTTTCTTTGAAAGTATGGAGTGAGAATAATGTCAGGAACCTGAAATGGGTTACTACTGGAGATTTAGATTTAAGCTCATAAAACCATTTAGATGAGAAAGTTGGGCTAGAAACGTGAGCTGCGGAAGCCTTAAGTTTCCAGCCTAGAATTTGAACATGTTATACCAAGTGGTTATGTGCTGCTGCTGAGCTGTTACAAGTCTGTAAAACAGCAGAGGAAGCACTGTAAGGCGGCTTTAAACAATAGGAACAAGCCCAAGTGGTGGCTAAGAAGATTGAGGGCTGGACACTGTGGTTAAAGTTTATGAGGGTCCAAGGCTGGGAGAAGCTCAGCCCTACATCTCCCACTTTCTTTCCTCTCCTGATGGAGTACGAGTCGAGACAACAGCTGGTAGCTACTATACACCCGGCTGCATAGTGGATGGGAAAACCCATCTCCATAGTAACAGAGAAGGCATTGCATGTGCTGTTCCTGCTTGATCTGGGGAGTAGCTGGCTAAAGACATCTGGTGAGTGTAGCCAATTCTCAGGGGAAATTAGCTCATTTCATCTGATAGTAACCACAGAAACTTTTGACTTGGTTTAATAGTATGGTGCTGAACATGAGAGAGAACTGACTGGTTCAGCAGTTTCAAAAGTCAAAAATTATCTAGCTGTTTTTAGATAAATATTTTTTCAAGGAAGGCTATTGCTTGTACTTATTCCCATCACCACCTCTTCCCCATGATGATGTTTCTGTCCAATATGATGATGATTTTTTTGGCTTGGATGGGTTTTAGGAATTTAAAGGCAGTTTTGTCCTTGTAAGTATTTCTTTTGCTTACCTGAGCTCTTTTCTTGTACAGTGAACCCTCTAATATTTTCATCTTAAAGGAACTCAGTGTAGTGTGACATAATGTGTTAATATACTATGGTTTGTACTCTAGAAATTCATCCCACACCCCCAAAATTTTGAGTCAATGAACTCTTAACTAGTTTCAAAAGAAACATTCTGAACAGCTCACACAACTACAAATAAACTTTAAAAACAACTGGTGAATGTGTTAAATGTGTTGAGCTATTTAACATCACTGAAATCAATTAAAGATCATAAGTTTGTGTACAATACAGGAAAAACCCAATTGACTTTGCAGAACAAATTCCACATCCAATATGCAGAGACTATACTGAGGATATGGTGGCTGGGCATGCTGTTGTTTTTTTCTGTTTACTATAAAATTTATCAGCTCATAATATCCTGTGTAACATTCAGAAATTTGGAGGAAATTGAAGAATGGAAACTTTTTTTCCATTTGCACATGAGGACATATAATTATGTATTTTTCATATGCCAATAGGTGAATGTACTGGACAAAAGCTTCTCTGTAAGTATAAGGCATGCAGACGAGTGTCTCACAAGAGGCTCAAGAGCAGCATTCTAAATGTGTAGGGCACAAATAAATGCTTGATCTACCACCACCCATCACCCACTACTGACACCTACTCCTGGTTGTAAATATTTCAGTTCAGTGGGTTATTCTGACCGTTGTGAACTAGAAAATGAAAACGCATGGTCAGGCATAAGCCTGAACTGTATGTCTCCCATTATGGAGGACCAGCAGAGTCTTGGAGAAGCCCTACCCATGTTATCTGTTTGAGCATGTGTGGTTGAATGAGAGAAGCGTGATCAGCTCTGCTGGACAACAGCAATAAATTACAGCTAGTTGCTATAGTTCTTAAGAAAGATCAGGGGAATCTAGAAGTCTGAACAGAAATCTGAGAAATGCTTATAATAAACAAAGGGGCCTGAGCTTCCTTAAACAAGTCAGATGAGCACAGCAGATGTTCGAGGGCCCCAGGTGGGTTGTATAGATGTTAATAAACTAGACGAGCTGAAAACAGTTATTGAAAGCAGTTTAATCAATCTGAGTTGATTCAAGAAGTGACTGCATGATGAATACATATTCCTTACTGAATGAAGAAGATTCATTGGTTTGCGTTCTCTGATGAGCATCATGCTCTGACAAATCAAGAGTTAGAGCTCTCTGTGGAGTTAAACCATGGAAACAAGGTGTCAGACTTTTTTTCCTAAAATGCTTCCCTTTCCTACCTGGAAACAGTCATGTACCAATGTGAAGAAGCATGTGGGTAGGTGGTGATAGAGAGGACTTGGAGGAAGTCTTTCCCATTTCACTCTCAACTTTATATTGAGTTTCATGGCAAGTGAACAGTCTTTGAAACTGCACCTCTTGATTTCATAGTCTTAATTTTTTTTTTTCCTGAAAGCGATTTGAATTTAGTTGCTTTTTTTTTGTAAACAGAGGTTACAGGAATAAATAGGAAAAATTCTACTTAGTCACAGGAAAATTATATTATTGTATGCTAGGGGGTTTGGGGAGTCTTGAGGTGTTGTTCACATTTCTGGTGTTTTTGTTTGTTTTTTATGAAGCCAAAGGGCTTTGGTTAAAAATTGCAATAAGTCTTCCTCAAGTTGGATGTTGATAAAGATTAGAGAATCCCAATAAGTGTGATTAATAACATGAAATCTCTCAGGCTATAGAGAGGGTATTTCTTTTCTGCTGGGCTCCTTTTTTTCAGAACACTTTCAAAAAGTTTAAATCTCCTCTGACATACCTCACCTTCTGATCTGTCCAGATCAGCTAGTGGATTCGGTACTTTTGAGAGGGAAACTGGCGGTAGACAGGGTAATCACATGGATCTCTATAGGGAGACCAGCCCAAAAATAGAAACCCCTCATAAACGTCTCTTTCAAGGGAGAACTGATAGTAAATTTCCTCTGCTGTTTATATCATTCCTGTAAACTGAGAATACTTTATTGGATAATTCAAAGCAGTTCTTCTAGGCTGACTCGGAATTTTTTTTGTAGTTTTTAGTTGTCTAAATGTTAGGTTAGATAGTATAAACCAATCACATAGGCTTTCCCTTCATGGAAAAGGACAGGCACTTTTGAAAGTGTAGTTTGTTACATCTTAAGGTGCTTAGGACACCTAAGATTAATTTCCCTTGGTGTGTGTGCCTATTTCTCTCCATTAATTATAGAAAAAGCCACGTATGTTTACCCTATTCAAGTACCTGGAGTTTGCCTTCTCAATGAAGTCACTTTCTAGGCAGGTAGTTAATACTAACTCAGTTAATCAGTGTTAATATTAATGTTGTTTGTATAATTGTTTTGTAGTTACAAACATGCTTGAAATACATCACATGGGGTCACAGAGGGTTTTAGCAGTTTAGTATTTGAAGCATGGTACAATTACATTTCTGATGCCTGAATGCATGCTGACTTTTGTTTGTTTTTTCCTCTCAAGAAGCATAAATCATTGATTATGTGGCTTAGTACTTACATATATGTAGTGTAAGGGTGTAATCTTTACATTGCAACAGATAGATTCAACAGTGCTTGTTACAGATTTCAGCTTCCTTCAAGGGTCATCCTATTGACTTGGATGGGAATATTTAAGAACAAAGTTATATACAGTGGAAGAAGTGTCAGAAATCAGCTCTGTGTGATGTAGCACAGGCAGCTTAGTGTTAAAGCCCCGAGCCAAAGTCTAATCCCGTGATCCAGATGAAATAAAATGTCAGAAGTATTCTTCCTGCCAAAACTCTGAATAGCTTCTTTTATCATTGAGTCCTGTGATGGAGTTGGCTCACAGGCAGAACTGCACAATGTACTGAGAAGCAGTAAGAAGTACAACCTGTGCAAAAGAGGAGCTTCTTCGCTCTCAAAGAGGAATAAATACTTTAATAGGTTTCCTTTGAGCCTGAATTCTGGCTGACTTATCTTTGTATTTATTTTAACGGTAAAACAAGTTGAAGGTTGGAAAAAGCTCTGCTTTCTCTGCTTTAAGGAGTAGAAAGAACTACAGAACATGAAGTAAAGTTAAAAGGAACTCCTTGAATGTTGTTAAGGATTCCAAAAGTAGCCTTTAATTGTTGCCAAAAGTAATGTGGCTGGTATTTCCATGAAAAACATCAATGCAGTAGCCAGTTAGTGTACAAATACCTCCAGTTTGTAATAGATGTATTTTTTTCCCTCCTCAAAGCTTGTTCACCCTGTTCTCCAAGTTAAAAAAAAGTATCCATGTTTAATACTGTGTTTAGGACTTCAACAGTCAAACATGACTTCTCATATCAATACTAAGAGTCCCAGAGTGGTGACTCTTTGGTGTTTTGCTGAGAACTGATTGCTCATTCTACAGCAATTGATTATACCACAGGTAATATTACCATAGAGTTTCTACCACTTTTTCAGTACCATAAAGCATGCTGTTTAAATGGGCACAATGTTTCTGACATATTATTAAATATGCCATTTGGGATAAGTAATATGGTTCGTGATAACAGAGTTCACTGATGTAATATACTTGGGGCAGATTTCTGATGAGGAAATCTTTATTGATGCATTTATTAAAGCATGCATTCATGTCGTTGACTTTGGTATCCCAAGTGCAATATCTTATGAAATTTCAAATACTCAGTTATGGGACACAGCTGTACCATACTTCCATGTCTGTTAGGTTTCTTTGGCCATCCATCTGATGAAGAAATGCACAATGTACACAAAGCAGTCTTATGTGCTTTTCTACTGTGATGTTATTGTTATTAATTACAACCTGAACAGTACTAGCAATTGACACTTCCATACAAAGTTAACTGTGCAGTGTGTTATATGATTGGGAAAGGGGAAACATAAGGTTCCCATGAAAGCCATTTTTAGCAGAGCTGGAAATAGGACGCAGATCCGAGTGTGGCAGACCCAATTGTTTCATCCATCAGGAAAGAACTTGCCGAACAGGTGAGTTTGGTTTTACAGCCTCATAACTGCTCCCTTTGACAGAGGAGGACAGGCTTCTGACCCTGGTTTCCATATTTTAATCACCTTTATTGATGCTTTGTGAAAACTGGAAAGTTACCCAAACTGAACTTCAGTTTAAGCGGGCTTTTCTTCCTGTAAGGTTGGCTAAAACCTTTGACATTCCATCATTTCTAGAGGTCTTGGCTAAATTAAGATATTGTTTCTTTTGTAAATCCGTTTAAAAATGTAACCCACGCTCACTACATGCACTATTTATGTGTCAGCATTTGGTTGCTGTGCATCAGGACTCCCTTTTTTGCATTCCCCTTAGTCCTAGAAAATAACTTAGCCTGAAAATTACTTATTTTGCATACTGAGAAAATAATGCTTTAAAAGAACATTCTACACTGTAAAGAATGTTATGACCTCTCAGTAATGACATAGTATGAGAAATGTAATACATGTTAGCTGTTTGTCACATGGAGTTGTCTTGCATGTTGGGTTAGTAAATACTAAGGTTGAGTAGCTTTAAAGCAAGGAGTCACCCTTCTTGAATGTAACCTCTTGCTTAATTTCTGTTAAGACAACTGGTACAAGTATCAGCTCTTACTAGTTCCTCCATTGCTGAACAAGTATCTTTTTGGGTGGGATGAACATCTTTGGTTCCAGTGGGTTATCTTAGCTTCTCTGATTTGACAGTAAGACCTTTGGTGTCCAGGATAGACTTACATCTAACACAATGGGATCCTGAGAGGTTTAAGCGGGACAGACACACTAAAACCAGCTTTTTGAAACAGCGAGTATTGAGAACTTAGAGAAGGTGTAAAGGGAAGGCTAAAAAATAGGATGGTCTTTTGACATATTAAAAACAAAAGAAAAATTTTTTATAATTACTGACAGAATTTATCTAGTTGTGGAATAGGACTGCCATTTGCTTTATCACATAAGGTACTGGGAAAAAAAAAGTTTGGAAATTGGGTGTTTCCAAAGATGCATTTAATTTAATTCCTAATTTAAGAACTGATCTCAGATCAAAGAGAAGGCCCTAAAAAATTCAGCTATTCCTAGAAAAAAATCATACCATGAATCACCTGGAAGTAAAAATGAAAGCAGTAGTAATGCAATAATATGAAGTCCTGCTCCACTGCTACCTATTGAATGTTCTGATAAGTTAATGTATTTAAAATGCATAACCAGTGCTTAGGTTGTTCTAATAACATGTATTTTCAGGTAGATCCTCAATCTCTCCTACGTTGCCCAATGTTTCAGCACAGAAAAAGCTCATCTGTCTCTAAACCATGCTCCTTGTGCCCCTTCCCTTACGTTACAAATGTTTTTCCCTCTTCAAGTGCCACTCCACAGAGGGATTCTTCTGGTCGAGTAGTTTTTACTTGCTACATCAGCTGCCTGCTAGCCTACGTACTGTTGCAGAGCCTGTAGTTTACTGTTGACATGCCCTAGTCATGGCTTTCATAAGATCTCTCCTTTTCCAAAATGTTTTGGAGTACAGTGTTGCTGAATTCTGCCAAATATCAGTTTAGGGTACTTTTGTTAAATTCATTCCATATAATGCCTACTAGTTTCCTGAGGTATTTGATGCCTTGAAGTTCAGACCAGCTGCCACTGAGAAGGCATAGCTTTTATAAGATTTTTTTCTTGCAGCGATGAATAGTGCACTTGTCCTTTATTTGTAGAAGGAGCAGGGGAAAGGTGATAGTGAGTGAAGGGAGTTTCACGGAGCTGGAGTTCTCCTTTCGTAACTTTGAATTCTGCAAAGAGCTGCCTCTGTTGCACCATTTATTTATGTTGGACCCAAAACTGATAGAAACATGAATCTGAGTAAAAATATAATCTTTGCACATAACAGTAGCTTGGTTAATGGGGTATGCAACTTCAGAGAGATCTGGCTTATATCTTCATTTTGCAAATATAACTTTAGTTTGGTCTGTTTGGAACATTATCAAAGCTCTGGGGAGAGTTTGCACTGAGTTAATCATGTGCTTTGGTAGGTATAAATTAACTTGCCATTTTGGTGTGCTATAATCCTGATGCGCTGAATGATAGCCACAACTTTTTTATGGTCGTTGATTGGAACGGGCGCAGGAAATTGGCACAAGGAGGGAAATACTTGCCTTCAGTATGTGAAATGGATTTGCCACTTAACCTGAAAATGCTGACTTTGTTGCTATCGGTTAGGTTTATTTTGCATGTCAAATAATTCTCCTCTCCTCCTTCACAAATTTTAGAGGCAACTGTAAAATGCTGACTGAATGGGGTGTGTACATACGGCATCTGAGAGGTTTTTTATTAGCTTAAACTAGCACATGTGTTTTCCTGTGAGGAGTATTAAGTGCTTGGACTACAGGTTTAGTGTGTGACTGTTTTTGCAGCTGTGTGGAAGAGCGTGATGCGTATTCCCTGGAGCAGGCCTGGGAGAGAACTCAAGTATGTTGAGGCAAAAGCAGGTTATGTTTATGGGAATGTCAAACAGAAATATGGCACTTGAACTCTTATCAATGCTGAGCTTGATACTGGTAACTAAGCAGTGGTGGCCCAGGTGTGTGAAAAGAATGCCCCACTTCTAACTGCACAGGATTTTGTTTCAGAACTTGACAGCTCTATCCTTCAAAGCTGTCCTGCCTGTCTGGAAAAAATGAGAATTTTCTTCTTCCCTTTGTTTTCTGGTGGTGGTTGAAACCAGCATCAGTCCATTGGGAATTTACTTCTTGTTAAACTGTTATTGATGAGCACAGCCACTGCTCAGGCCAGAAATCTTACTTTTGGAGGGTGAATTTTGAAAACACGCTGCTTCTAGAAAAAAGGGACAGCATGAGTATATGCAGAAGTAGAGGTAATGTCCTGCTTCTGATGACCTCTCACTCTTCCGGAAATGTCTTACTTGTGGACCACACATTGCATCCCAGAGAGGGTCCCTCAAAGCAGAAAACCACATAAAAGAGCTGGAAGGGTAGAGCTGAGTATCATGAAGTAAGGCTGTCTAGTCCACAGTACCATTTTGTAAATCCCTTCTTGGAGGGAAGGCAGGGCTGGGGAGGATGTCTTGTCTGCACAAGAGAGGTAAGAAGTTAGAACTTCATCAGAAAGTATACTTCAGTGTACTCTGTACCTGCTTTTGCAGGAGCAAATTGTTGAAATAGCTTGTAATAGCTCACGAGATTTATTTGTGGGGGCCTCATGATGCTGTGTGTTATCCTCTGTACTTCCATCCACAGTGTTGTTATCTCATTGTCTTGGAGCGTTTATGTGGGAGAAGGTGGTGAGAGCAGTGGGTTTCTCTGACAATGGATTTTAAGATTGCATGTGGTTTGTTCAAACCTGTATGAAAATCCTGTAGCTGAATAGCAAGTCAAGCTCTTATCTCCCCTATCTTTTCAGTCTTCCTGACTTCTACCTACCCAGGGAATGGAAGAAGAGTGTTGCTACAGCTCGTGGGCATTTTTTTTCTTTGTTTGGACTCTGGATGGTGTCCTTGAGTTGACAAATCTTCATAGGTCAGAGTGTCTGGTCAGTGGGTGAGGTTTAGATGATGCACATGAAGTTCAGTCAATTTTGGAGGAGAGACACTCTCAAAGAACTAGTAGAGCTTTGTAGGTCAGGTTCCCTGCAGAGTGGGAATATAGATATCCTTGCTCAATTGATGACTGTACAGGGGGAGGGAAACACCAAAAAAGGAAAATTAATTTCATTATAGCATATTTTCTAACAGCCCTGGTTTTGCAAGTTTCTAAAGAGAAAAATGTATTTCCTAAATTTTCTACTTTGTAATTGAAAAGTATTTCCTTTCATGCCTTAGATCTACAGATGATAGACATACATTCTACAGACATACATGTTGTGTTTAAAAATTCTACATTAAAAAAAGAAAAAAAAATCACTAAAATTTAAATATAAAATGAAACCTGGCTGCAGTTTTTGTAAAATATGACTGTTGAAAAACACCATTTTTCATGAGCAAACATTGATTTAATGTAAAAGATAATTGGGAATCTAGGAACCTCTAGTTTTCATCCTTGCTAGTCTTTTTCCTTTTCTGCCCTTTTCTAATAGAATGAAAATAAATTAGTAAGGAAGGGAAATGAATATTCACAGAAAGTTTAAAGTTATTTTCCACTTTTCAAACCCAGTGGAATAAAAATATTTTTCCATCATTAATCTTTATAATTCCTGTTTTAAAAGGTGTTGTTACTTTCTGGCTGATATCAGAGTGTGGCCTCAAACAACAACAACAAAAAAGTACATTAATATGTCTGAAACTGCTAGATTTCAGGTGTTGCTGTTACCAAGCTGTATAGCAGGTGACCCGAGCTTGGCCATTATATTTTAATGCCATCTACCATTACATTCCCTTTTAAGTATAGTAAGCGAAGCTATTGCAGGGTAAACTGGGCTGATAATGGCTGGATTCTTCCTTTTATGTTGCTTTCTGTGTTGCTCTTGTTTAATGTCTTTACTGATGACCTGGATGAGGGGATCGAGTGCACCCTCAGTACATTTGCAGATGACATGAAGTTGAGTGGGAGTGTCGATCTGCCTGAGGGTAGGGAGGCTCTGCCGCGGGATTTGGCCAGGCTGGAGCCATGGGCTGAGGCCAATTGCATGAGGTTTAACAAGGGTAAGTGCCGGGTCCTGCACTTCAACCACAACCACCCCATGCAGCTCCAGGCTTGAGGAAGAGTGGCTGGAAAGCTGCCTGGTGGAAAAGGACTTGGGGGTGTTGGTTGACAGCCAACATGAGCCAGCAGTGTGCCCAGGTGGCCAAGAAGGCCAACGGCACCCTGGCCTGTATCAGAAACGGTGTGACCAGCAGGAGTAGGGAGGTGATGGTGCCCCTGTACTCGGCACT
>VZRW01003937.1:11850-89625 GCA_013398125.1 Aegotheles bennettii | reverse complement strand
TTGTCAACATATGGGTTGATGAGGCACTTGAGGCCATGGTCTAATGGTTAGGAATATGATGGGATGAAGGTTGGACTTGATGACCCTGGAGGTCCCTTCCAAACATAATGATTCTATGATTCTGCTTTCAGGTAAGAGATATTGTGCAATATTTATTTTCTCTCAGAAAGGAATGGTGTTGTAGCAGTGGTAGTCTAAGGTTAGAAAAGAAACTTGGTTTACTGGAAGACACAATACCTTTTATTGCCCAGTCATTTATAGCTGGAAAAAAAAAAGCATACAGTTTCTTCATGAGGCCTCCCAGTAAATTCAATGTTAGCTGTGGAGCAAAGTGAAGACTTATGAACTGCTCAGTGTAGGGCACAGTGGATATGATGTAGATTTTTCTAAAAATTAGTGAGGAAGTTTATTTAATAAAGAGCACACAAGAAGATACTTGACAGGATGAAAATACTCAAATCAGGCAAAGTAACCACTGTGTAAATAGTGTTAATATGAAAAGTTCTCTGTAACATAAAAATATAGACTACTTGGCTTAAGCTGATTTTTTTTTTAATCTGCAAAAGTTCCTTTCTACTTGTATTAGCATATTGTATGTACTAATGAATGAGTATGCATCTCTGAACTGTGTGTATGTGTGCTTAATCTTAAGTAGATGAATAGTTCTTTTGAATTTAGTGAGATATAAAATTAAGCATATGCTTCACTGGGTAGAAGCCAGAGCATTTTTCACTTTGAAGGAGAGGGTCCTGTATGAATTCCTTCTAGAGACTTTTATGAAGCCCTGAATAAGAGTTTCATGAAATAAACAGAAATGAGTGGGTTTTTTTAAGTATTTTTGCAGCAGTGTTAGCATGTTGACACTGCCTTTCTTTTGCCAGATATTTTAGGTTTAAAGTCTAGTTCTTGAGCATACTTTGTGATGGGGGAGAACTCCACACTAAAACAAGTATTGTAAACTAAATGTGCAAGCCCAGCTTAATTTAGATCTGTAAATTCCTGGTGGATATCATCAGCAGTTAAGTTCAAAAGCTACAGACGGCTGTGTTGTGAAGAGACTTGCGCAGGGGTGACGGTGTGGAAAGTTGTTCTAATGCAGCAGTGCCCCGAGACCGTGCCTTCATGTGCAAAGTCACACCACTGACATGTGAGGCCTTTTGTAGTCAGTGGAAAAAATTCAACTGCTTGCGTTTGGATTTGGCTGAAACCTCCAGTGAGAAGAGAGCTAAGGAAATCAATTAAAGGCTTTTTAAATGCACCTAAGGGAGTTAGGTGCCTGACTCCTGTTGAAATTCAATAGGATTTAGTTGCTTGGAGCCTTTGGAAAATCTCAGCCTAAAATTGCAGGCCTGCAGTATCCTTTATTGGTCCCACTGGTATTGTTCTGTGCTCTCGGCACCAATTAAATGAAAACAGAAAAGCTTCAGCATAATCAACTGTTCTAACTCTGTCTCCTTGTAAGCATCCCCTTTTTTCAGAACATGAACACTATGTAAATATTATTTCATCTTAATTAAAATAATTAATAAGGGGACTTTAATGATGTCCAGTAACTTCTTAGGGTTAATTATGAACCTCTAAAGATAGAAATGTGTTACTGATACCATGTTCTTTGTTTTCTGTTTCCTGTTTAATCATTTGGTGCCAAATGTGCTGGATTAAAAATTCTAACTAGTGATACTAGACTTTTTGAAAGGAAGGAACACCAAGTGTTCTGGCTTTTTAAACACTTTTTTTAAAAAAACCTTACCATTCTTGTTGTTCTCTTGAAATGATGCAATTTACAAGATCTTTGGAAGTGAGGAGATTAAGTAGGGGGAGAAAAATCCTCAATCCTAAATAATGATTTTGGTACTTGCTGTTGTTCGCTGTTTATATATATGAAAAATTAGCTTTTAATTTTTGATATGTACATCATCAAGTTGGGGCTTTTACTTTGTTGAGCTTGGTGTCTGTCTATTTGCCTAGGCGATCTGATTTTGCTTTTCTGTGTATCTTAGAAAACACAGTACAGCTTTCAGAAAAAAATCCTGCCTTTCTCAACAGAACAAAGAGGGCCCTCTATACAAAGTGAGTGAGATTAGAAGAAACAGTTGCCTTTGCTGTTGTTAATTTGCATGCCCTGCTCAGGCTATACACAAGTGCTGTGTGAAGCATTTTGCAAGCCTGGATGTGTCAAGTGAACCATATGCTGTGAAATGGACTCTAGCTCTTTCTAAGCTAACGTGTAGCCTGCAGTGGTTCAATTTTCACATGCTGTCCTTCTCTGAATGTAAATGCTCTACATAAGAGACACTTTCCTGCTTCTTTTTACCTTTTGGAGCCAGTAGAGGATATGCTGCATCCCTGCTTGTGAAGATGCTGAGCCTGTTTCTCTGTTGCCCAATCCAGCTCCACAGCCCTTGGCTGATGGCAAGTGCCTCATTCATCACTTTGCATTAGCATTGGCAGATCTATTGTCCCCTCTCTCGGCTCCTTTAGAGACCTCCTTGTCCTGACTTTGGAACAAAACTTTTGGCAGTGTCCTCACTCTGCTACTGCTGCCTGAGATCGCTGTTCCACTTTGCTCTTGGTGCCCTAGCTCTGTAGCAGAGCTCTTCCCTACCTTGCCTTACAAATAGGTAACGGTGCAAGTAGTGCCACAGGAATCTTACAGCTGAGGTAATGCTGGTTGGCATGAAATCCTGATGTAAGCTATGGGACAGCTTATTTCCTTGTTTAAAGAAATTAATAGGAACTTTATCATGCTTGAAGCTAGAATCTGAAAGAAACCAGATTTGAAAAATCATGGGAATAATGTGGTTGATTCTTCCAATGAGGTCAATACGATAGAGCTGGTGATATGGCAGAGACAGGTAGGAGTTGTATTCCCAGTAAAACAATGGGGTCAGAAGAAATTCTTACAGTACAAGAAGTGTGTGCTTATGAGGCTTAAAACGCATCTCATCAATGCCTCTTGTTTTCCTGTGCTTGTTATGTTCCTTTCCTCTGAGGGCAGCCACCTCTGTGGCAGATGGCATAAGCTGTATGTAATTTTTAATTTTAGATTTGTTCAGTAGCCAATCAGTAGCCAATCAGCCACAGCATAGTGGTATGCTTTGCTTCCTTGCTCCTAAAGCATATATTTTATCCCTCTTATGTTTATGGAACTCACTGAAAAATGTCTAGACCCATTAGAGCAAGGGCCTTCTTGTTCATAACAGATGTCAGATGACCTCATCTAGTCCTCCCACATCAAATGGTTGCATGAATTTCTGTGATACTCCATCACCAGTTACAGCTTTGAGGTCTATAGGCAGAGCCTCATGCAATATGTTCTCTACACAGATCTTTTCTCAGCCCCCAGAAACAATTTCTTTATCTGTTAAATAGCTGCTGTTATGGTGTCGTGATCCACTCTGTCAGGGTTTTGTTGTGGTTTTTATTCCCAACCTATCAATCTGTCTAATTCCTTAAAAACATCATCTTCAGCTAAGTTTAGAGACTCTGTCCTTCCTTTTGGAGTTGCTACTGCACTTTGTCTCGCAGTGTGGATGCTGGATACCTCCCAACATTGTATTGTAGATCTTCCAAGCCAGTGGGGATGGAGTAGTAAAGGAAAGGCTATTCGAGGTTAATTTGTTAGTGAAATAAACCAGATACTCAGTTTGCTAATATACTTGTGTGTATTTATTCTCATAGATCTGACACTCCACACAGCTGAAGAAGTCTGGCCCCTCCTTCAATTTAGTCACAGTCCTTTTCATGAGTAACTTTTCCCTGTTGTCCTCTGATGGAAGGAACTTTCTTGTTATTTTGCCTAATGGCATCCAGAAGTTTGTCAGTGCGATAGTTAGTGTCCTTACTCATAGCAGGACCAGTTCTTCAGTGTAAGTCAAACTTAATACATGGCATTATCATCACATCTGTTCTTTGAACCCTTCTCTGTGTGTTCCCTGTGCCCATTATGAAACTGTGATGAATCCATGGGAACTGTGAAGATACGGGCTGTAATGCAGATAACATAGGTATGTTTTGTCAGGGGACTGTGATTTTGTGAATCCTGCCTAAGTTCCTTCATCAGGTGAGGAGAACTGTTCTTTAGCAAGATGATTATGTTATGACATATCTGTCTCAGGCTGGGGATAATTTTTATGTTTTGATGGCTCTTACATTATACTTGAAGCAATTCCCAAGGCTGTACATGTAGTACCTGATCAACTCAAAGGAACTTCTCTTTCCATGTCACAACTGTGAAAGTGAATACTGACATGCACTGAAAAAGCTATTGACCCCACTCCTGCAGCAGTACATCAGTGAGAACCCAAGCTCCTTTACTGGTCTTTATGAGAAATATTTAATGCCCTGATATATGCTAAATGGCTATCTAGAGATCTACTGTAGTTTCACCAAGCACGGTACCACAGTATAAATGCCTAAAGCTTGTTACAGTAGTCTTGTCTGCCTGTTCCTTGTAGTTGAGAGTGTTGTGCATTTACATGTGAGAAGTTACTTGCAGTTAAAGAGTTACCCACACTGCTTGAGTTCTTCAAGAAATGTGATCTACATGTGCATCTCATGTTCATTTTCTCTACCTTTTCATCCAGAGTTAATCTGATACTTGGCTGTGTTGGGATTATGTGGTTAAGAAGGCATGAAGATGGCATTAAGCATATGCCTGGGCTCAACAGGGGGGATGACAGAAGTTAGGGTACCATGTACAAATCAATAATTAAAAAGGAAAAAAAGTCTCTCTTCTTAAGCAAGAGGGCTCCTGTATGCCCACAGTATGAAGGTACATGACTGTTGCATCTCAGAGGGCTCTTCTTAGCATCTCAGTATAAATTTTTTATTTCAGTGTTGTATTTCTGTTTTCACCTCATAGAAAGGTCTATGAAAAAACTGTCTGCCCTAGGCTACATGAAGAAACTGTCTGCTGCAAGCTAGGTGTACACTCTGCTGGGTCAGACACTGGCTGGGCAGCCAGGCCCAAAAAGTGGTGGTGAGTGGAGTTAAATGCAGTTGGCGGCTGGTCACAACTGGTGTTCCCCAAGGTTCAGTATTGGGGCCACTCCTGTTTAACGTCATTGTGAAAAGGCTCTGTAGAGGGAGCTGGACAGGCTGGATTGACAGGTTGAGGTCAGTTGTATAAGGTTCTACAAGGCCAAGTGCTGGGTCCTGCACTTGGGTCACAACAACCCCATGCAACGCTATGGGCTTGGGGAAGAGTGGCTGGAAAGCAGCCTGGCAGAAAAGGACCTGGGGTTGTTGGTTGACAGCCAGTTGAATATGTGCCAGCAGTGTGCTCAGATGGCCAAGAAGGCCAACAACATCCTGGCTTGTGTCAAGAATAGTGTGGCCAGTGGACTAGGGAAATGATTGTCCCTCTGTACTTGGCACTGGTGAGGCTGCACCTTGAATACTGTGTTCAGTTGTGGGCCCCTCACTACAAGAAGGATGTTTTGGTGCTGGAGTGTGTCCAAAGGAAAGCAATGAAGCTGGTGAAGGGTCTAGAGCACAAATCTTGCAAGGGGCAGTTGAGGGAATTGGAGTTGTTCAGTCTGGAGAAAAGGAGACTGAGGGAAGACCTTATTTATCACTCTCTATGACTGCCTGAAAAAGGAGGTTGTAGAGAGGTGGCGATTGGTCTCTTCTCCCAAGTAACAAGCGATAGGACAAAAGGAAATGGCCTCAAGTTGCGCCAGTGGAGGTTTAGGTTGAATATTAGCAAAAACTTCTTTACTGAAAGGGTAGTCAAGCATAGAACAGGCTACCCAGGGAAGTGGTTAAATAGCCATCCCTGGAAGTGTTTAAAAATTGTATAGATATGGTACTTAGGGACATGGTTTAGCAGTGGGTTTTGTAGAGCTAGGTTAGTAGAGTTAGGTTTGTGGTTGGACTTGATGATCTTCAAGGTCTTTTCCAACCAAAATAATTCTATGATTCTATGAAAGGAGATCACAATTAAGTTGCATAGGGTTGAATGGATCCTTGTACAGTGCAATTCTTGTGTGTCTGTAATTTTAACTAAAAAAATCTCCTCCACTAAGCTTTAATCCCTACTCCCACTAGTATTTTGCAGGCAGTTATTTTTTCTGTATTTTAATTTTCCCCTTGTGCTGAATGTTGCTTTGTTTTTTATTTCAGCTGTTCTTTACATCCTCTCTTTCTGCTCAGCACTTCATTTTCCTATATCAGCTTCTGTTTTGTTCTAAGTCTTCTCAAAACCGTGTTTCAGCTTAGCTGATTAGTTGTGAGAAGCACAATTTTTTATACAGTGCACTAGCATGTAGGTGTTAAGCAGGCAATTAGAAGAAAGTATTGAAGAAGCAGTGGATCAAATTAATCTGTATTGCAACTCAGATTTGCTGAAGTTCTCAGGTGTGAGGCATTGCTGCTCTGTGCCCGGGTAACTCCTGTTGGAAATGAAATTAGCCCTAATTACCACCAGCATAAATGAACAAAGGATCAGGTTGGTACCCATCTAGTTAATGTAAAATTTCATGTTAAACTATTAATCAGGAAAATAGAGGCAATATTTTAGTAGCTCAGGAAGGCATGATTTTCTAATGGTTTTTTGTTCCTTGTCTCCTGCAAGTTTCTTGCCACTGTACTGACAGAAATTCATCAGCCTCCCCCACCCCCAAGAGACTACTTCTTAGACTTATGCAATGCAAGATATTAAAAACACTTTTGTCTGTCACACAGCCACGGGCAGAGGAGGGGGAATTTGCCAGTTGCTAATGGATACCTGGAGTTTTTGTGTATGACCATGAAGAACAGCTTGTGCACTTTCACCCCCGATGTTCCCTGAATAACTTGGATCTCATTTAGGTCAATAAGCCTTTATGAAAACGTCAGGAGTGAAAAATGTGTCTTGGTGTAAGCTGACTGGTCGTTCCCTCCAGTCACCAGAGTCTATAGGACAATCAATGTTCTCTAAGCTTGTCTGCATGTCACGCAAAGAGCTGGATGACAGTAACCATTGACTGCGTGTCTGTCGCATTGTCTTTGGGACAGCCCCCATTTGCATACTTGCCAGTGTGCCTGTTATCCAACGAACCATGGAGGGCCTTTAAAAAATATATGTGCTAAGCTCCAATGCAAATTTCCTGCACAGAGAATACACACTTCTTTAAAGCACAATCCAGGATTTCACTTTGTACCTTCTTGCTATAAAACTGAAACTGTGATCCTGGCAGGGCCACAGTGCCTGCTCGGGAGTGCTGTTTGTGCCTTCATTGTGCTAAAACAATAACTTTGCTCTGGCTTTTTCTTTGACTACCAAGGTAATTTTTTATTGTTCTTTTGGTAATTGCTTTTGGGGGTATCTGGACATTATTGTCTGTGCTAACACACATGATGTGAGGCCATACATCCCTTCCTCAAATTAGTTATTTTGAATGAAGGACGGATTTTGCTCCCTGTATGCTTGCTATTGTCTTTTGTTAAGGGAGTTGCCTTTGTGGTAGTGTTGAAAGGAGATGTACTAGCCTTCTGCATACAGAAGAGCTCTTGGATATTAGAGTTTCTTGACTATGTCTGTGAAACGAATACAATCACTTGATCAGAAATGACAGCCACTGGTACTTTGTTTTACCGTGACAATTCAACGGCACTTCATATAAAGCGGGGTTCATAATTTTGCTAGCCACTGCAGATTTGTAAATGGCATTAGATGAAATTGGACAAAGGGGAAGTTCTGTTGCATTTTGAAGCTTCTGTCATAAGACACAGGCTTTCCTTAAAGCATCTGCTGCAGATGCTGTTTCATTAGATTTATGACGTTCAGTATGATTTTATTTTATTAAAAAAGATTTCATAATAGTCCAATTTAAAAAAAAATGTGAAGGGTTCTGGTGGATTCTTTCAGAATGGAGCTGTAGGAGAGATTCTTAGCTGGGTCAAAGGGCCTGATCTTCATGTTTATTACAACCAATGATCTGGACAGTTTCATTATATCTTGAAAAACTAACTGGAATACAAGTGACTATAAATGATTGTGATAGCTGTTCAGCTGCATCTGACATCTTGAACAGGTTATGAGATTGTCAAAACTGAAGGGAAAGAGTCCAGGCTAATGTTCTCCTAGCTTTTCTAGAAGTGCCATGGAGTCAAACTTCAATACTTTAGTGCCTGAGATGAGCAGTTTGTTATGCCATCAGGAGACTGGTGTTTTAGAGCCACAAAACGATTATAGCAAAATCGACTGACACATAATAATTCCCCCCCCCTCCTCTTTTTACTGTATACATACCTATTATTTTATTCAGTATTCAGAGCGATGTTCCATGCATTTTTGAAGCCGATAATATGACTCTCATTCATCTTGACTGGACTAGGATTGTATCCTCGTTATTCCAGTTAATTTAGAAAATAATCATAGGTACCATCTTGAGTCCCATTTACCAACAGAAGTGAGACCTGCAGAAATGTGAGGAGGCTCAACAAAATGTTCAGCAGTATGTCATCATCTCTGCAGTTGCTCTTTATAGTAAATCTCTCTATGAAATAAGCAGCTCATTCTCTTAATCTACATTATCCTATGTAACTGTGATACTTTATGATTGATTTATCTGCTTTACTCATTCCATATGGCATGTGCTATGTGTTTTCAATTACAAAACACTGTTACCATTCCAATTAGATTTTGCTGTTGGCTCTGATAGAGAATGTGACCAAATATTAATATAATGGCCAATAAAGAAGTATTGCAGCTCCCTGATACTCAAGGAAACTATACTGAGTGTGCTGTGTTCAACCAATTTGTAGAAAAGCAAGGTTTATCTGCATGTTGACTGAGTTCCAAATATGACATAATGTGTCTCTAGTATACAAGAATGTCAGATGTCTTTGATATCTATCACTTTGTAGGTATTTTCAAAGTTATACTTTAGTGTATGTCTGTGGTTAACACGTAGCTTGATGCCAGCAGTGCTTCAGGAATAGACCTGGAGACCTACTGAAGTCTCGAGTTGTTGACAAGAGGATGGGAAAGCCATGCTTGAGGTCTCACTATGTTTTCAGTGCACCTGAAGATGAGCATATCGATAATGGGTATTAGAAATCCTTCTTCAATCCATGTGAGATTAAAGGAAGACTGAAAAAGTAAAAGTAAGTGGGAGGTTAAGCTAATACAGTAGATGGAATGCGAAGCACACCTCTTCCCGAGACGAAATACTCTAGCAAAATACTCATCTTCGCAATACAGACAGTGCTTGTTTTCTTTGGCTCAGTCAGGAAATCTTTTGTTTGAATTAGACCAAGTGAATTGCAGAGAATGGTTTTAAGTTTTAGTATGTGTAGACAAGCCAAACTGCATGCAATTAAAGTATTTAAACTGACTCTCTTAATCTTTTCTTTCTTTACTCTTACAGGTTTTTCTGTTACTTTAGATCATCTTGGTATAGTTGGCATTTTATTCACCTTCCAAATTCTACATTTTATCTTAGTGTTTCCTAGTACATTCTAAAAAAAGATAAAAGACACAGTAGAAAATTAATCTCTTTCACTCTCTGTTTCTTTTAGGAAATTGTATTAGTGGTATTCTTTGGAACAGAATACGTGGTTCGGTTATGGTCAGCAGGATGCCGCAGTAAATATGTTGGAATATGGGGAAGGCTGCGTTTTGCTAGGAAGCCTATTTCAATCATTGGTGAGTATGCACAGCTTACAAAGTTGATGTAAACAAGAAGTAAAAGTTGTCCTTGAAAGTTTTGAGAAGTGGAATTTCTGCAGCAGTTGTAGCCAAGTTAGAGCAAAAGCTCTTGTCATTAGCATGAATGTAGATCTAAATTTCCTTTCAGGAATCTATGGCACTGTCATTTGAGAACAAATGTAGCTTGGTTTGTTTTTCCAGAAAAGTAGAGTGTTTTCTATTCACAAGTGATCTGAGGCTTTGCCAGAAATAAGTCTTGGCCATAGTCCTGTCTCCTGTGACCTCAGGATCCCAGACACTGTACAATAGCTACAAGTGTACTTTTTTTAAGATACTGAATGGCCTTTATTTATTTATTTATTTATTTTTCAGCAGTCATTTGAATATTATGAATTTATTTTGCACTTTAATTGAGCTATGTACTGGAGAGAGGAGCATGAGAGATGTACTATAGTTACTTTGTCTATCTATTGGATTAAAATATTTTTTTGAGTGATGCATTTACAACTAGGCACCTGAATTCCTTTGATATTTATTGCAGTTGGCTTCCTAAAATGGTTTCAGTGTTCTTTGAAATTACATCCATACATTCCATATATATCAGAAACCATTATTTTTTTTAGAATGCTTGTCATGCATATAAAAATTTCACAGAAAGAAATATAATAATCCAAAATCAATCTGTGTTTTGTTAGCCAATACTGAGAAAATTTGCTCTGAAGCACTTGTAAATAGATTAAACAAACCAGATTTTGGAAGAGGAGAATTGTTATAGGCGCAGAGTAACTCTTGTTCTATGAAACAGTTTTTTCCACTATTCAGAAACATTATTTGCTGTGGAGGAGAAGATACAGTTTTTCATAAATTATCTATAATTTTGCTGAATATGAATTGCAAATGTTGTACCTGGGTATTTTTACAATCATAAAATAGTTTTATTTTGCTTCTCTGTGCATATATATAAATAAGAACTGTATCTCAAGTGTGACTGCAACTATAAAATGGCTTTCACTGCATCTTTGCAGTCTGTCCACAATCCATTTCTCTGGAGTCCACAACACTAGGGATTCTGAATCATCCAATTTATTTCAGCTTGAAAATCAAAACAAAGTTCTGTTTTCCCAGATAGGTATCAAGAACAATTTCATTCTCCAAAATACAGAGTTCATTTCCAAAATTATCTAGGCCTGAAGCACAGAGATTTATTGTACAGTCCTAGGGTAATGACTGGCTTAAACTAAATTAGGCTCACACACTACTTCCAATTTAAAAAAATTAGACCTCCCTCTTAGACCTGGACAGATGAAATAAGAGTAAGGAGATTGTCTTATATGTGAAATAAACCCCAAAACCTCTGTCAATGAATAAAGTACTGTCTAAAACAGCAGAGAAAATAAGATGCACAGAAGAGATAATAGTTAGAAGCTGATGAAATTCCTGATGGATTATAGCTAATGAGGATTCCAGGCTGCGGAGGCTGCTTTACAGTAACCCGTATCACTCATCATTCATCTAGAATGTACCTATCTTGGAACTATCCCAGTAAAACCTTTCTAATTGTATAATACAATTATATTTTCTTTATATGTTACAATAGAGTTGTCTTGATATATAAGCAAAAATCTTAATTTAGGGTGACTGTTCAGATTGTTAAAGTAATACTGGCATTGTTTCTAGTAACAGTCTTGCGGAAGTATTACAAGATGTTGCTAGCTAATTTTTTCAATTGACTTTTATTTTCCAGATTTAATAGTAGTTGTTGCTTCCGTGATAGTTCTTTGTGTGGGCTCTAAGGGTCAAGTCTTTGCAACCTCAGCTATCAGGTAATTATATGCAATGAAATAAAATAGTACTGAGTAAGGTGGATTTTTTTTTAATTTTTTTTTAACCTATTTCAATTATTGCAGGAGAAAACAAGTCACTGCTCAGAGTCATGTAACAGAGCAGATCATCAATCATGTTATGGATGTGAAACAGTGATCTCATTAAGTGCAGGGGAAATAAAATCTTGCATGTGTTGTCTGGTAGTATAGCATTTATGTCTGGTGGGGATAGACGTGAACATACCCCTGCCCCCTTTTCCCAACTAGGTAGGTTCTACCAAATCCAGTTTCAGTTTCTTGGCCTAGTTTGATAGCTCTTTCATGCTTCATGTCTCAAGCTGCTTCTTTGTAAAATGCCTGGAGTTAGTGGTTGTGAATTCCTGATGGACTGAAACAACCTTGTACTCAGGAAGGTCAGACCACTTGTTTTTTTTGGATGAGAGAATACAGGGCAATGTACTGCACTCTGTGCAGTAGCTGCAGTGATGCTGTAGGATTGCAGTGACTCTCAAAAAGAATATTTTTAAATATTATTGGATATTCTAGTTCAAATAACTCAAAAGTGAGGAATTCAGATCTTTATTTAGCCATTTTGTGTGTTGTTTCCGATCCTGGGGAGCAGGCTGAGTATGAGTTGATGAATGATTTCTGGAGCATTCACAGTTTGTGTCCAAAATTCCTGAATACTTGCGTTATCCTTATGAGCCACCTGTGCAAAGGTCTGTCCTTCTCTTGTGCAATCTCCCCATGCTGCCTTCATAACAGACAAGATGAAAGATGGGTGAATGGAGTGAAAAGAGGCAGGCTGCTAAGTCTAGTATAAAATACTATGTCTCTCTCCTAATATAGTTCTTTGGAAGAGACAGACTTCAGCCCTCCGTGTCTAGTTCTTCTCTTGTATCTTTAGTCTCTTCATTCATTTAAAAATTGTGTTCCAGGGGCATCCGTTTTCTGCAGATCTTACGAATGCTGCATGTTGACCGTCAGGGTGGTACATGGAGACTGCTGGGATCAGTAGTGTTCATACACAGACAAGTAAGTTTGAGTACTCTGAGGAATGGCATAATAATTGATGCAAAAATCCTTATATTCAGAACAGCATGTATACAGACATGCTGACAATGTCAAATATATTTAGTGTGGAGGCAGGCAGTCATTTATTTTAACGAGGTCTGTTTTAACTTTGTTCAAGGAAAAAAATGTTCCTGAAAGATTAAAAATACTCACCTCCACTTTGGCAAACTTTTAACTTGTAGTTGGACCTAATCACAGAAACCATGTTCTGAAAAGTAGTCTGAATATTTCTAAAAATATGTATCTACATTCCAAAGTTGTTTTGAGTGTGATACTGAAAAAATTACCCAACTACTTCTTGGTGACCAAAAGGTTGAGTCACACCTGCAATTGAGGAGGTTGTCTTGACTCTGTTTGAAATGTGCATGCTGCACCAAGTCATCAGCTGTGTTGTAAATTCTTTTACTGTTGAGATCAGTGGATTTTTGTTAGTTTGCACAGCCAACGGTCAATGTCAATGTTTATTAATTGTCGAAATTGCATTCTTCTGTTCCAGTTATCTTTTAAAAAATATCAGTTATTGGTAATTGTCTCAACAGCATCATAATGTCAGTATTTTAATTCTCTTTGCAGGAACTGATAACTACACTCTACATTGGATTTCTGGGCCTGATTTTTTCCTCTTATTTTGTGTACCTGGCTGAAAAAGATGCTGTAAATGATTCTGGAGAAACAGAGTTTGGCAGCTATGCAGATGCCCTGTGGTGGGGAGTAGTAAGTATAGCAATTTCACATGTACTGAAAGTAGTTAACGCCTTCAAATATGGAGTAAAGTTCAAGCAAGCATGGAGTAAGAACACTTGGAAATGGCCTCTTATTGCTTTGATACACTTTCTGGTTTTGTAATCCTATGAAACTAAGAAAATACCATAGGTGATCAATAGTTTTATTTGGTGTTTATAGTCTTATGTGATCTGAAGTGATAAAATTATGTATACAATATGTAGAAACACCAATTCTTATTTCTTTATTTTCTCTTCCTTTCAGTTATAGTGATTAGTTCTTGCTACCTTTCTCATTGTAGGGTTCAACCTTCTAAGATAGTAAGAGTTTTGCTAAACCAGGGCGCTAGTGTTTTGGGTTTTTGTGTGTGTGTTTGGGTTTTTTTTTCTGTCTTTTTTTTAATTATTATTTTTAAGCAGATTATCTATGGTTTGCAATTCAGCCTGGACAGTAATTCCCTGTTTATTCAGAATGGGCTAATTCTAGAACAAGGAGAATCTGAGATACTTAAGAAATCCAAGCACAGGACTGTTTTAAAGTTTTTATATTGCTTTGGAACCCATTTAGTATCCTTATGTGGCGTTCATCTGTGCCATATCAGCATACCATCTTGCTCAGAGATTTCTCCAGATTTTCTGAGTGGCTGCCACACTTTAGTGTAGGTGTATCTTTAGTTCTGCTAATAAAGTTCTGCTTTCTTGCTGTTACTAGTGGCAATTGTCTCTCTGTTTTCATCTGTTATATGTACTTAATAGTTTGATGGATCCTTTCTGGGTTTATATTTTAGCGCTAGTAACAATTCTTTCTTTCTTGTCTTGCATGATACGCAAATATTAGGATGGCTGCTCTGTTCTGGGATTTCCTTTCTGTAATTGCTTCTTTTTCCTATTACAATTCAAAGAAAGGTACTTTTTGGAAGCTGTTTTTCCTTATCATTAGCATCCAAGCAATGGCTTTAATTGCATGTAGCTTAATAAAAAAACCCTGTCATCATTAAGTGCTACAAATCTTGAAAATGCACAGGTATCACGAATGATTCTATGCTCGCCTTCTCAAAATGTGCTGTACATCTAGAGTCTTCTCTTTGCGGTTTTAAATCAAAATGCACTCCTTCTTTTTTCTTTAAAAATCAGACTACCTAGTAAGTCTTACATACAGGGATGATAGGACTAACACCTGCATTTTACTAATAAAACAAATTTTTAATAAACCTCTGTGTGTGCATGTTCATACAGATTTTCTCTTTACAAACAGTACCACGTGCTGTTTCAGGAAGGAAGGATCTATTGATGAGCGGGTCTCCTGGTGCTGGAATGCATATGTAGCCTTTTTTTGAATCCAACAGGTTTTGTTTAGGTTGCTAATAAGATCTGCTGCAGTATTCTTTCCCCTTGCTGTCTGCCATAGGTAAATACAGCCTCTTTTAGGATCAGAAAACCTGCTGTGTGGCAAAAGCAAGTGGCTTTCTGGCAAGTAGCTTTTTCAATGTTTTCATGTCATCATGGTGTTTTTCAGTGCAGGAGTCAGATAACTCAGTAATTAACAGTGGCAGATGTAGCTACGTTTAGAAACACATGCTGTCATTGGCATTGGCATTAAAAATTGAATATGTGACAGACCAGATTGGCTTACTGAAAATACAATAGAACCTTCTAAAGAATCAATACGATCTGTCAGGATATTGAAATACTGTCCTTTCAGGGAATTATTGCTCAGTTAATAGGCATGCCAGTTATTTTGTCTTTCTAATTACAATAAACTTATTTAATCAATAAATTTAATTATGATAATATTCTTTCTCTGGTGTAACTTCTGTTACGTTCCAGCATGCCACTTGCAGTGTGATACTGCATTCAATGAATCCAAAATGTAGTTTCTTTAATATTAAAAATAGAATTTAGTGTCCTAGGTCTGCTCTAAAAGCAGATACTATACTTCTGCTACTACTAAAAGAATTTAGCAAAACAAAACTGAAATGGATTCAGGTTCATCAGTTTCTGGTGTTTTGATACTGTGGTATTCTTCATGCTTTCTGGAAGGTCTCAAACTCATACAAAAACCTTCTCAAAGTGTTAGGTCTCAGAAGTTTCAGTTGTGTTTTAGCCAGATTTTTCAGAATTGCTTGAACACCACAAATTCTGTTTCAGTCTATTTTGAACTGAACATACAGAAGAGGATAATGCACAGCTTCTGTCTCAAACACTGCCATAGATACGTGATCTGGCAGTGTAGCTGATCTCACTTCTCTGGAAGTGCTGCAGGACTCACCTTACACAGTAGAGAATGCTTCTAAAAGAAAAGTACTTGTTAATGTTTTCATACCCCCTTTCTCACTCTACAAGGTTGCGCTTTTTTTTTTGCTACCTCAGCGTACGTCTCCACTGCTACACGAGTTCTCCGGGTAGTGGCAATAGAATATGTAGCATGGCATAAAGAAAACCACATAACAGGTCTGTGTTACTAGCAGTAAACTGCATCTGGAATTGAGCGCTTTAATATTACTGTGCTTTACTGACTACAGACGTACCCATGTGGTGCGTGACTTTTTAATTAAGCGTTCTTCATTGTCATTTTTGTTATTTATAAATCTATATTACTTTTCCATTTCCATATGTAAATTGGCCTCCTGGGCTTTATTTGAATTGCCTGTGAGAACTCTGGGCTGTAGCTATTTGCCATTGCAGTTCATGGGCTTCTTAAAGAAACCTAAGGTTACCGTGTGGCATAGAGTAAAGATTTGTCTTTTATTGCTAGTTTTGAATGCAGCACATACTGTATAAATAATTCTGCTAATGGCTACATACCTCTCTGTCTTTCAAAAGACAAGTTTAATATTTGCAGACAAAATACAAGTGACATATGATGCATTTTTCAGTTCCTCAGTGCAAGTATACAAAATTACTCTGCTTATGTTGTCCTTCATATCCAGACTTAGAGTCTTAAAGACCTAGTATAGATTCTGAGCAATAAAAACAAGATTTTATTTTATTTTTATTTTTTTTTTTTAATTAAGATGCTAAATGTTCTCACCAAATCTGTCAAAGATGACTGCCTTCAAGTAATGTTTTTAGCTCACTGTCTCTGGGGTTTTTTTGCAGGTTTTTTTTTCCACACTCCCCCTCCGCTCCACCTTAAGCATGAACTTCAATCATGCCTCAGGCATACTGAGGGGAGCTCTCCTTTTGATATCCACTGAATGATACACAATTTACAGCCTTCACTTTTAAACAAATATCCCTCAGGAAAACCATTATGTGGATTCTGCTAACAGTTGCTTTGATTATGAAAACTGTTTGCCACAAGCGGTTACTGAATATAGCCATGCATGTGCCCCTTCCTTTGAATTGGTTTGAATTGGATCAAGCAATTGTCTGCAAGTACCAGCTTTAGTTAAGAGTTTCTTGTTCCTTCAATTCATCAATAGATGTTTTCTTACCAAGGACTGAATTCAACACAATATTGATAAGCTTGCTTACTTCTAAACATACATAAAACCATATTCCTATTTAGCAAGGCCTATTAGTATGTGCTTAATGTAAATTGAAAGTCAGAATTGTGGGAAAACTTTGCTGAGAAGTCACAGGAAATACCACTTGAAACTACATGTTCGTAAAATTTTTGCTAAATTAGAACAAATCTGATTTTATTTATAAATAGTTGGACATAAATATTGAAAAATTGCCACATAAAAGGGGTCTTGTGTATTCAGAACTCTTTTTTCCCCCCTTCTAAATTAAAAAAGCTATTGAGGACTGTACACTAATGTTGATGTAAGCAGAGGGAGACACTTCCTTTTTACTCTTTTTGTGGTTTACAAGTCAAGAATACCAACTATAGGCCTGTTATATATATTTTTTTTTTTTCTAATTTTTGGGATGAAATGTTTGGATTTTTTTCAAAGGAGTTTGTTAGTTCAAGAATTTTTGGAGCTGGGATCAGGAGATGTAAGGGTTATTATTTTTAAATGCTTTTTGCACGCAGTCTGCATATTGCAACTGTTCTCATCTTGGAGCTTTAACTGCATGAGCAGTTACAAGTACGTTTGTTCTCATTTAATCAAGACCTGTGGGGTAGATGTAGAGAAACATTTTACAAGTCTCACTTACAAAGTACAGATGTAGATATTCTTACATCTAGAGAACGCTCTCAGGACTTCGTAATTCCCAAATCCTTAAACCTCTGTCTAAAGATACCAAGGAGCTAGGAAAAAAACTGTATCTGGAAGAATCCAGAAATTTTCAACAGTTTGAATTGTCTGCTCACTCCAAGTAAAAATGATCATAATAATGATCAAATGAAAAAATTGACCAAGTAACAATCTTCCGGGGAGGTATTAAGTTTTTTTGCTGGGCTATATTTCCCTGATTTAGTTACCTTTGTAGTTTGGTGAGGGGGAAGAGGGGGAAGCTCAGATGAACCCAAACACTTAGACTATACCTTCACTAATAATGAAAAATTGTCCCTATTTTTTATGCAAGTTTATGTCCTATATCTTGTCGTCCTTGAGAGCTACTGCCAGGATGATTCAGCAGATGAAGTGGCTGTTTTACAGTAGTGAGTGAAAACAGCTTTTATTTGTGATGCTAAACACACTGAGAAAGGGATTCAGCAGCCTTTGGAGTGTGCTGTGTTGCAGGTGTGTGTACTGCAGGAGTATGGCAACAGATGTAGGGGAGGGGGATAAAGCGAGACCATGAAACAGTGGAACAGAAAAATTAGTCTGGAAACCTATCTTTCAGAAAAGACGACTACAAGAATATCTGTTACCACCAAAAGCATGAGGTTGTGGAATAATCTCCCAACAGGAACAGCAAGGGGAAAGCCAATTCATTTGCAGATGCAGTTGCATTTTCAAGAGTTAGTGAATGAGATAACATAACCTGGCTGATGTGAACTAGCCAGAAACTAGGAACAGCAACCAGAAATCCCTTCAACCCTTGTATTCTTACTGACTCAGTTAAAGCTGCTGTAGTCCTTTTTTCATTGCACAAAGCAGACTTTGCAAATTGAAGTGAGCTCAAGGCTCCAACTTAATTTTAATCAGTTGGTTTTTTTTAAGATTCTTCTAGTTTTGTCTCAGAGATCTCACATGTTTAGGAGATGTTTAGTTTGGGCCATCATTTGATTAGGGGATTTAGAGTGGCCAGTAATTTGGTTGAAACTGATTGGTGGCTGAAAATGACACCTTGAGGAGATATTAAACTGAGATCCAAGAGTGATTGCTAGGCAGTACTGAGGATCTATTATCGGAAACACAAAACTGAAGTTAGCATTTTCTGTTTGTTTGTGTTTGCAATTGAATGTGTTGTTCCATTTAATTTCATATCATATCCTAAGTTATTAGAAGTGTTTCAGTGTCCTTCAGATGTGGTTGTGTCTCAATTATGTACTCAGAGTGCATCAAAACCAGTAATGTGAGCCTGTGATGATAACTGTACGAAAGTGACTTTGAAATTTTAAGAAGAAAAAGAATCCAAACATCCTCTGTAGATGTTTGTAATAGCAGTGACCAGGAACTCCTTTCTTCAGCTTTGGATTACAATTTTAATTCCAAAGTTTCAAAATATTTGTGTCCTGTAGAACATAAACTCTTAACTTGTTCATCCAAAGGATGTAACTGAAATCTTCTCAGAGTGCTGCAATGTACATAGAGGTGATTGGGAGCAGAAAGTGAAATTTCTGTTGTTTGAATTAGATCTTATCTCTAACATCCTTATATGCACAAGGAAGAAAAATATTGTCATTTGTAAAAGAATCAAAATATTGAAAGATCACTAGGGATTATTTTTGGCTTTATACAGATAGTACTACACAATAAAATAAAAGCACAAGTGTTTCTTGTGTAATCTGTTTGCACTTGTGTTGCAGGGATTTCAGCAATTTGGAAAGATTCTACTTTATATTCAACTTGCATGAATGCAGTTGACTAAATAAGATGTCAAGTGGTAGAAAGGCTTCTAATGTGTTCATTACACTTAGGCGTACAGGAGAAAATTCAAACCATTTTGCAATTTACTATAATTCAATTGCAAAGAAGACTGAGCCATTTCTGGTGTATCGCTGGATGTTGTTCTTGTATTACTTGATTTACCCAAGATGGGTATTGTGAGTGAGTTGGCAAATTGAGTGGTATTTGCTATACAAACCAATACCTACTACAGTTGATTTTGAAGTTATGATGTTGCAAATTTAGAAACAGGGTAGTTAGGGTATTTTCTATAAGGTGGCTTTCCCTTAGTTGCTTTAATGCTTGAGTTTTTTAAACTTTCAGCTTCTGTTTCCTCACTCAGTCTGATGATGTCTGCCTCTTCAATAATTCTGAATCATGCGTTCTTGTGTTTTGTAGCTGTTTAACCATCCAAGTTTTTGTGGGCACACAGCAAGGATTTCAGCAGTAGTCTCTTGTTACTCACCTGATTAGTTTGCTGTGCTCAGTTTAACCTGATAGCTTTGAATAAAATCCCTTCCCTATTTAGTGCTGATGAACATTACTATTTCTTCTTGCTCTATGTATTTTTGCTTTATATTTCCTCCTTCAGACTATTGATTCATATTTAATAGGAACAAGATTAGTCTTAATACCAAAGCTTGTGGTGATGTACATCAGATCAAAGTTCTGAAATAGTCAATGGATTAATATGATTTTGTTCCTAATTAAAACAATTAGTTTTCCATGCTGCTTTACAATGAAAATTTCATGTGTGAGTTTTGTGTCATTTTAATTTCATTATACCAACATATTTACTATGCTACAGTAGAAACTGAACCAGTATTTCCAATAAGGTCCTATTTTTCAATGGTAAAATTAGTATTGTGCTTTTTAGGGGGTTATAATCTGTCTGCAAAAATTCATTTAGGGCAGAAACTTGGCATGTAAGGTTTCAACAGCATAAATCTTGGGGGGAAAACAAAACCCACATAATTTTGGAATACAATGCATTTGTAGATGGATAAGAGTTATGAGGGCAGAGAAAAATGTTAAATTAAACACACACTTTGGTTTGCAACCCAATTTCCAAAATTTAAAAAGCCTCCTAAACAGCACAGAAAATACATTTCTTATGTCACTGATGCTTCATATAGATCAACTGAGAAGGGGTGGATGGGGTGGTGGTGGGAAAGGGAAGTAAAATACTTGTTAGATATGAATTTTTCTTCAGTTATGCTTCAGCCAGCTTAAAAGCACCTATGTCTTTTCACATTTCTAGTTAATGTATGTGTTTAAATATGAAGTTAAGATTGTAAAACAGAGTAGTTGATAAAAGTTTGCAATAACAAGATTTGTAAATCTTTTAAAAATCTGAGGCATAAGCCATTATCTTCTCTTGTAATCTTTTATGTAAGAAGGTATTGGAGGCCATTTCTTCTTCCATAATTATATTTCCTTTTATATACCAGATTTTTTGAACCGAAAATTGTAATTGGAAATTAGGGATTTATGCTTTTTTGAAACTGACCCTCTTATGTAGGTAAGGAGGTAAAGTAATCTCTTCAGTTCCTCATCAGGCCCTGAATTAAGGTAATATTTCAACAACAATTTTGGGAATACTGGCAAAGGTACTTGCATACTTAACTTGCCTTACTAGTTCTTAAAATACTTTTGTAGGATAGGAAACAGTTTTGGAAATAACTCACATTTTAAAAACTCATATTAAAAATTAAATGCTTCTGACATAGGTGAATTTAAATTGCTCTCAGATGCCAAATATATCCTGCTTCAAACAAATCCATTCTTTGTTTGAGCTCATGCAAATAATGACTTATTAAGCCTTGCTATGCTACATTACCGTGGTGGTAATCTTTACTTCAGTGTTTTGAAACCCAAACTCAACAGATGTTTCCTGCATGTATGCATTAAATTATCTGTTCTTGATCTCGACGTATTATATGAATTAGTGATTCATTGGACTACATTTTCAGGATCTGTTGTTGCATGGAAATTTTTCATCTTCTCTTGTTATTTATACCAATATTATTTTCTAGAATACTTCATGTCTGACCCACGTCTTAGTCCATGGTTACAGTATACTCTTTCTGTACAACAGCCCTGTAATACTCTGAGTAAATATCTTCTACCCACAGAGAAGATCAGCAATTCAGAACTGTTGGCAGCGTCCCCCTAAAGGAAGTGTAGGATGTGGGCAGGCAGCCTGAATCCCAGTAACTTCATATGCTGTAAAGCTGCCTCAGCTATGAAGACTTAAATTAATGATTTTACTTTACAAGGTTTTAAGCATGTATTGTGATTCAATTTCCTGTACCTTTTTCCATCTACTATAGATGGCGAAGCAAACCAGGAGAGCAGAGTGACCTTCATGAACGTCACGTAGACTGTCATTGGAAGTGTTAGGAATGCAACTAATGTTTCTTTAAAACACATGAGAAAGGAAGAAAGAACACAACCCAAAACTGCCATGTTAACACTGCCTGTAATGCTCTATGTATTTCTCTTTACAGGTGACTGTTACAACGATTGGCTATGGGGATAAAGTGCCTCAGACCTGGATAGGAAAGACAATTGCGTCTTGTTTTTCAGTATTCGCAATTTCATTCTTTGCACTACCTGCGGTAGGTTACCTTGTGCTTTGCTGGCAATTTGGTGTTGACTCATTAGTTGTCAGTGGAAACTTTTGTTGTTGATTCTTCAGCCTTTCATTTAACTTGATGTTATGAAGGCTTTGTATTCTATTTTTGTATTGTAATGAAAATATATGTAGCTTGTAGAAGCAAAAGAGCTTCTATAAATAGCTTAAAAAAGTAAACATGCAGTGTTTACTGTATGCAACGCTAGATTTGGTATGTATTTGAGAAATGGATGTTTAATTCAAAATACTTTTTCTGCTGGTCTCAGAAGTGTAAAGGAAAGTATTTCTCATACTACTTACTTTTGGACTCAATCACTTTGTATGCCTTAAAAAGCCAAAACATCACCCTCACAGTTTACTCAACTGATTAGGTCCAGAGTGAACTGTGGAGTTCTCATACATATCCTTCTAGCAAAGCTGCTGAAAAGGTGGAACTGGCAGAGGAACAACAATAAGCAGCCAGGGACACTGATGCAGCTCTTTGCCAAATTAACATCTGTACATGGCCAAAGTTCCAGTTTCAGAAGTGATCTAGGGCTGAGATTTTAAAGGTGTTACAGCACTTTGTTTTCACTGAAAACAGGTTCCCAAGTATTTTCCAACAAGAAATAGACACTTGAGTACCAAGGGTAAATTCAAAATCAGCGAAACCTGGACTGTGGTTTGAAAACCCCAAATGGTCAGTGCCAAAGGTAGTTAAGGATATTTTTTTCACAAATTTAGCACTACTCCTGAATTGTGCTGTTAAAATATTTGTGCAACCTGAAATGTGCTGTTAAAATGTTTGTTTTTTCAGGAAGTTTTTCAGTTCAGTGACACAAACAGTTGTGTTAATAGGTGTTAGTGTAGTTGTGGCAGGGAAGTGGTGGGGATAAGTACAGGATGGATAAGAAGAATACTTTTATGCCAGTACCATCCCAAAATTCTTCACTAAGTGATATAGTAACTATTAAAAATCCAGTGGCTTTTTAAAATTAGTTGCATACTTTAATGTGCACAACTTTTTGCAGGGTAATTAAGTGTAGATTTTTAGACTCTCCAGCATCAGTTTGCCTTTAAAGCATAAACCCCCTTCATTCTAATCTCTTTCACATTTATAGCTTAGAATAAAAGAATCTTTTTGGTTGGAAAAGACCTTTAAGATCATTAAGTCCAGCCATTAACCTAACTCTACTAAGTCCAGTGCTAAACCATGTCCCTAAGCACCACATCTACACATCTTTTAAACACCTCCAGGGATGGTGATTCCCCCACCTCCCTGGGCAGCCTGTTGGAGTGTTTGATAACCCTTTCAGTGAAGAAATCTCTTCTGCTATCCAATCTAAACCACACCTGGCACAACTTGGGACCATTTCCTCTCATCCTATCACCTGTTACTTGGGAGAAGAGACCAACACCCACCTTGCTACAACTTCCTTTCAGGTAGTTGTAGAGAGCAATGAGGTCCCCCCTGAGGCTCCTCTTCTCCACGCTAAACAACCCCAGTTCTCTCAGCTGCTCCACAGAAGACTTGTTCTCCTCCAAGACTTGTTTCTTGTTTAAAAAAGAGATCTGGTAAATTAAATGATCTGTCAGAAAAATGCCAAAAGGTATTATTTTGACTGAAGAGTTGTTTTTTTTTTCCTCAGACTTCAATGCCAACAAGATGTTTTATAAATAATTATGTAGCAGCCCCAGCTTCACAGCGATGCTTTTATGTTTACCTGTCAGCTTTCTCTAGTTGTTTGTAGAAGTAAAACAACAACAAACACCCCTTTATCAGATTTTATTACCGATTTAAGTTGTTCTTGTGGTTGGCTTGGGGCAAATTTAGGGTTGAAGCTCTAGCAGTAGTCAATTGATAGATAGTAACTATTGCATGCTGCCTTGTTGCTGTTTTAAATAAGGGGAGCTGGCTGAGATCACAGTCAGGAGTAATTGTTGTAGCTAAACAAAACTGTTATGGGTTCTGGATCCAGCAACGATTCTTCATTTCCCGAATAAGTGATGTTTGAGCATCATTAGGTTTTTGATCTTTACTAAGTGAACGTAATAGAAAGGGCCTTTCCTGTGTCTTTCAAAACACTTGATGATTAATACAGTTCTTAGAGGTTGAGCCAAGATCACTGGCTGCTCTGACACCCTGACTACCACATGTAAAAAATGAATTATGCTTTTATTAAGTAGATGTAGTCATGTAAGCTGATTTATAGAAGATATAATTTTTATCTGTTACTAAAACCTCTGTTAAATCAGTTTATAGCTATGCAAATGACTGTGTAAGAGATTCACTCTATATTTAATTTTGGACTTAATAGTTTTACTATGTTTGGAGGATATTTCAGGTTGTACACCATCCATTGCCATTAATCCATGTTCCTTGTCCTAAGAGTAGTTTAGATGATCTTATGTTGAATTCACTGAAGTCTGACCATTCTGTAATATTCCTGTTTCTCTTCTTTGTCTGTCCCCTCACCCTGTAGCACGAGTTAACGTATGGAAATAGAAATTACCATACTATGGTTAAAACATCTTTCTTGTGACGTGAATTGTAGCATGCCAAAGCTTTATTTCTCATAAAAATTAAGTTAAGAACATCAGATTAATATTTCTCCCTATTCTGTCGTTCCTCTACACAAGCATTTATGAGGCTTTTAGAGGGTATGAAATATAATTTCTGCTCAGTCTGTGGTGTTTGTGTCCAGGTGACTTATATAGGCTTAGGATCAGGGCATGATAGCATTCATAGTTTGTTTCAACAAGTAATACTAACTGAGTCTAAAAACTTAACAGTATTAAGTCATTTCCTCTAAATAATTAGTTGGATTTGATGATACTGAATAGAAGTTTATTAATACAACATAATTTGGCAACCTTATGTGTGGTTTTTTTCCCCCTTAAAAAAAATTAGACCTGTGTTTTCTTTCTTCCCACAGGGAATTCTTGGTTCAGGCTTTGCCCTAAAGGTACAACAGAAACAAAGACAGAAACATTTCAACCGTCAAATTCCAGCTGCTGCCTCTCTCATACAGGTACCGAGTTCAAGAGTTGTGCATACTATCATTTCTTTCCATTTATAGGTGTTTCCAAAACTGTTTTCAGTTTTTCCATGCCTGATTTCCCTCAAAAATTCTATAGGAGTTACAGATGCAAGTGTTTTAAACTGTTTTGGAAATCCCACCTTTAATGTAAACTAGTGAACAGAAAAGTTCACTCCCAAATCAGTGCAAACTGTTTAATTCAGCTGGTTAAAATAAAAACTGAAGCCTATCCTGTAGTTATTGAACAATGTACCTTGAGAAACATTATGCTGGCAGTAGTGATAAACAGAGAGGAAGCTCCATGTAAAATTGTACTTTTAAAAATACATTGTTGCTTGTAAAGACAATGTCAAATATGCTTCATTTTCCTTGGGACAAATAAATTCTTAAAATTCTCAAATTTAGGAGAATTAAGCCAGAATGTTAAATAGGAAAATCTTGTCTGAACAGTTCAACTCCAGGATAGGTGGCTGGGAACCACTGAGATTCTGCAAAATAAGTCCTCATGTAAGCTAACATACAGGCAGAAAAATTTTGATCCTCCTCTGTTAAGAATACAGTTGCAATTCAGTGTAAATAAGGTCAATGATGTTTATCCTTTTCTTCAGTGGAGCCAGCATTTCATCCTGGAGAAGTATTAATATTGTTTCATTCTAAATTTTTCCAGCTTTTTCTCCCTCCCTCAGTATCTGCATATGTAGCTTTAGAAGCACAGGGGTGAAATGTAAAAGAAGTCTAGGTGTACACATAAATCATACAGGTTTTTGTATTCTCTTATGACTTCTTTAGCTTCTTAAGTGAAGGTGGATTTCCAGATAAGACTCTTTATGGAAACAGTAGCTAACTGTAAAGTTTATGCTTGAGACTAAACAGTTCCAGAGTTAATGTGAAAAAGGTTTAAATTTAGGGCTCTGCTTATAGCCAGAGATTAGACGAAAGTCTTGTGACGCAGTGTGTTTCATTTGGTTTGCATGGTCAGAAAAAGGTATGGTTTTGCAAAGAATGGATTTTTAGTGTTCCCACAGATTATTTTGAGAAATCAACACTAAATTATTGGGAAGCCTGAGATTGTATGTCCATATTGTTGTACTTGGTTCCATCTGAAATGTTAAGGAGGAGTGGGGTATAGACAATGAGTTGTTGACTGCCTGTTGATAATTATGATTTACTAATAGTCTCGGAATTCTAAAGGCTCAACTTAATAAGTGCTCTACAAATATCTTACAAAATTATTATCCTTAAACCAAGAAGATTATGAAATAAGCACAAGACAAGACAACAGCTGAAATAAGTGATACTTTTTTCCTGTATTCCTACTTGTTTTCTTCTAGAGGCCAGTTGTTTCTTCCAGTATCCTATTAACCATGGTGGGAATTATATGGTGATTGTCTGATCCGTTACTTTCCAGCTGTTGTCTGTTTTCCTCTGACATTCTGCCTTGCTCTGTTTCTTTCATCTAGTGTTTTCTGGCCTTTCCTGCTTGAGATTTTGTGTGTACTTTTTTTGATGTAGGGTGTAAGTGGGTTTCTGCCTTTTTAATTTGGAGACTAATTATTAATCAACTCCGATATATTTACACATTTAAGAGACAATGCAGTGGTGTTTTGTCTCTCGCTGGTCTTGTTTTCTAGTCCTGCTTTTCCTCCTTTTTCTCTTGGAGCATTGTACTTCAGTCATTGGTGGTTGGCAGGAGGGAGGATTGGTTTTGGGATTTGGCTCCTCTTTAACCACTGATGCTGTTCCTGAATGCTCTCCCTCTTATTTCTTCATATGAATATAGTTATATTGACCACATCACAATTGCTTTTTTTTTTCTGGTAGTACTCTTGTAAGGCAGGGAAGAACAATTTTTGAGCCTGAAACACAGGATGCAACAGGCAAAATGCTCAAAGTCAGAGAGGGAAACTGGGGCAGATCAAGAAATTAAAACCAAATAGTCCAGTCTACAATACTCTCTATTATTTGTTTGTTGCTAATGTGAACAAAAGTTGCACTTGAAAAGACTGATTTTCCTTTCTGCTTTGCCCAGTTCAAACTATGTGGTTTCTGTTAACTAAGTAAGGATTTTAAACCATGCTGAGCTTACATTTCCAGTGGGGAAATTCAAGAATACTATTAAATAAAGAATAACTAATGTGCTACTTGGAAGTACTTTGTAGTCCAGGTATCTACAGATCTGATTGCATTAATTGTTCTGCTGCTTAAAACATTTGTTCTAGACTGCATGGAGGTGCTATGCAGCCGAAAACCCAGACTCTTCTACATGGAAAATATACATTCGAAAACCTGCCAGAAATTATCATTTGCTGTCACCCAGTCCAAAACCGAAGAAATCAGTCATGGTACCAGTAATTAACATTTCCTATTACAGTAATTTATTTTTTTTTTTATTTAGATTGAATTTGTTTACTCTCTACAGGCTATTTGTTGTGTTTGTTTTACAGATTATTTCCTGGTTTCAAAGTTTCATTTAAGTTTTGAGATTTTCAATATATAAACATTTTAAACTATAACTTAATGTGCTTCATGTCCCAAGCTGAACTTTTTTAGTGGATCTATGGGTTTGGAGAAGAGCAATAATGACCTAATATAAGCAAGGGATAAAAAAAAGAAAATCACTGTTTTCAAAACAGTAGTTGTTTGGGGGGTTGTTTTTTTTTATGATGATGATTATTGTTTTTGTTGTTTTTTGTTTTGCTTTGTTTTTTAAACCAACAAAGGTGCTGCTTCTCTTAGCTGTTGGTTTTGTGGCTTTCTAAACTTCTACGGTGAAGATATCATGTGTCTACATATGGTAGTATTTTCATATCAACTGATTCCATAACTTAAGAATTTTTTGTTTAGAAAACGGCAACAAAAAACTTTTGTCAGGATCTTTAGATTATGTAATATTTCATCCTCTGTATTGCAACGGTATTGGATAGCAGTCTCAAGCTAGAAGGGGAGTGTATTGTGCAAAAATCTTCCTTAGTGTTTCAGGTTCATCTGAGTTCAGTAGCAGTATATCCATTTTCTTTATTTTATTGCTGAAGGTATGATTTATTAATAAAACAGTAAAGATATTCTAGAATAGTTTTATTTACAGAATCACAGAATCACAGAATCTAAGGGGATGGAAGGGACCTCGAAAGATCATCTAGTCCACCCCCCCTGCCAGAGCAGGGTCACCTAGAGTACATCACACAGGAACGCATCCAGGCGGGTTTTGAATATCTCCAGTGAAGGAGACTCCACAACCTCCCTGGGCAGCCTGTTCCAGTGCTCTGTCACTCTCACAGTGAAAAAGTTTTTCCTGATATTTACATGGAACCTCCTATGCTCCAGTTTAACACCATTACCCCTTGTCCTATCATTAGTCATTACTGACAAAAGCCTGGCTCCATCGTCCTGACACTCACCCTTTACATATTTATAAACATTAATGAGGTCACCCCTCAGCCTCCTTTTCTCCAAGATATAAACTATATAAAGATATAAGATATAAACTTTATATAAACTATTGCAGAACTAGCAGATTTTTTTACTACAGGCAAGGGATTTGCTAATGTCAACATGGAGAATTCTAGTGGTTTAGCCAGTTTTGGTGGGATGAGGGGCAATCTTACTGAGAAACACACAGTGTAGCATAATGAAAATGTAATTGGTCAGGCACTGTTTTGGCTGGTTATAGCTCATTGGGGACTGCATTGTTATCGAAGCTATTACTGAAAAAACAACTAAATGTGTCTTGGTTTGAATAATTTAATGTATGTGTATTTTTAGGTTAAAAAGAAGAAATTTAAGTTAGACAAGGACAATGGGCCTTCTTCTCCAGATAGGATGTTAACTGTTCCACACATCACTTATGACCATGTGACAGAGGAGAGGAAACCTGAGTTCAGTTTTGAAGCATATGAAAATTCTGGTAAGGAATTTCATTACAAAATATCAGTAACTGTAATGTCTGCTAGTAGTGATTTACAAACAATTCCCCTTTAATGTCTGTAGGATAGAGGATGAGGACAGAATAAACTCTTGACATCTAAAGCAAGAATACTTCGCTTTTTGACTTAGGTTACAGGCTTGTTTGGATGAGATTCAGCCACTTCTTAATGAGAGTGCTCCACTGAAAACAAACTCAGATTATTTGTCCTTTCTGCCTACCAGAAGAGCTACTGTCTCTGAGGCTGGTGCACGCTTTCCCCAATTCTGTAACTGGCTGAAACTGAAGGGATTAGCTGTCAGCTTTTCCATGTGAAATTTACCCAAAATGTGTGTGTTGTGCTTGTACCTCAACTAGAAAGGATTGACGTGTCTTGGCTGCACTGAAACCACTGCTACATGAAATCATCATGTGCTCCTGACATCTGCTCAGTGGAGTAGGCTATGAATCAAATTTAGAAAGCAGAAGTACTTAAGATAAATGTGGATCCCTCTGCAATAACTGTCGCTGTACAAAATGGTACAGTGTGAGGAAAAAGAAGAAAGGACTTTGATAGTCACCTTGTAATTAATAGCTTAGTTATAGTTGCTTTAGCTGTAATGAGCTTCCAAAATAACTCTGAGTGTACAACGTCACTTTTTTACGAATGTAAATTTTATTAGAAGTTTTCAGTGTATATTGCTCAAATTTTGGCAGCAAGAATGAGGTTTAATTTTTAAGGTGTGTTTTATTGATTATAGATACTTGAAGTACTTATGTTTTTTTCTTCAAAAATTTGGCTCACCTGCTTAAATTTAATAACCTTTAAAATAAGATAGTAATGTGGGCTGGCACTAGGCATATTTTAATCCAAGCAGGAAGTCTCACCTACGGCGTACTTTTTTGATATGCTTGTCTTGTCTTTTTCTGTGACATCCATGCTTTTCCACTCTTTCTTGGCCTCTATTAAGGAATAATTGTGAATTGCATCTGGTGGTAGAAATGACATAGCTGTTAAAAGGTGGACAAGTACTAAGTCTAGTCTGTGTCTCAGGCTTTGAGTACAGATACCTTTCTTCAAAACAATCTGATGAATGAACTGTACAAATGCTTAGATTTGTAACGTCCCACCTTTTATCACTAAGTTTCTAAGATGATTAAAGACAGTATGATTTGCAGGCAGTCTACTACTGCTGCTTCAAAAATTGTCTCTACAGCTTTCAATAAAAAGATTTTCTCTAATTTCTTCTGACACTTATCTTTTTTCTTTTTTTATCTGTGTTCTGCTCTCTCTAAAATGTTACAAGTATACAGGACAAACAGGAATGTTAAAATTGCTTGGTAAGTTGAGGAAAATTATTTTATCTATGGCATGCCAGCTTATGACAATGTAATGCTTGCAGTGTTTTCCATGTGTGTCTAGTGCCATATAGTTTCTAAGAAATCTTTTGCAGCCAAGGAGATTTAGGCAGACAAAAATGTACGTTCTCACACTTGTAATCACAACTGCACCCACAGTTTCATTACAAAGAGAAAAGTGAGCATTCATTTATCATCATAAGTAGATGATCTCTGGGATTTTTTTATAATTGAAAAAAATTGCTCACTAAAGTGTAATTCATCCAGTAAATATCTGAGCATATAGCTGAGAATTAATTTCTAAACAAATAGATTGCCATGAAAGAAAAAGTTCCAGGTTTGACCTCCTATACTGTGCATTCTGAAGTATATGCATCTGTTCCTGTAAAAATGCTCTGTAGATATTTGTGAACAGATGGGGACCTATAAATGAAAATAATTTATTTTACTGTTTGTCTGGATTCTGTGATCACTTAAGCAGCCATGTAGTTCCTGTGATGTTTCTAATGTGCCTGCTTAAGCACTTTTTAAACAATTGAGTGTTCCCCAAAGACTTAAGGATTAGAACTAAGTCTGGGCAAAAAAAATGATGTGATTTAGTGAGTGCTGCACATCACCTGTAAGTTGTCTGTTCTGCATCCACTAAAGGTAATAGAGGCTTATTTTCAGTAATCAAGTGCACGGATGCTCAGGCTTGGATGAAATTGTCTGAAAATGCAAGGTTCTGTTTCGACTCTGAACCCATGTGGAACACAGGTGCAATTAAGATGGTAAAATAGCAGAAAATAAATGGCATGTCCTTGACTTCCCCTGATGACCAGTCCTTGATTTGCCCATTTTCTGGTTTCCACTTTTCTCCTGTATTCCAAGCAGTGCCTCTCTGTTGGGGGTGAGCATGGTGGAACAAGCTCAGGAGAACAGCAAGAGCCGAGAAGTCACCTGTTTTACATGAACAAGAAATTCCTTCATCTTGGGAAAATATTAGAGGAGCTTTGCCAGCCACTGTAGGTTCAGTGTCTATATCCTAGCCAAGCAATGCGAGCTCAGTGGACCTGAGAGGTTATGTAACACTGTTTTCTCAGAGACTCCAAGAAATAAAGAGGAGCGAGTGTCTTTGTACTTACTGCGAATAAGATTTCCTGCCCAGAAAACTGAAGCTGCCAACTTTAGAAGCTCAGAAACAAGAAATTAGGAAATACAAGAACAGATGATACCCGTTCAGCTTTAATTTGGTCCTCAAAAAGCCTCTAGTCACATATCCATATGCTGCTTTTTCCTATTCAGTAAATTTTGGTTCTCTCTTTGGGCTGTTCATTTATATTCAAGTCTTCACACTCCTGGATCCCCCATCTGGCTTCCCTGCCAGTATCCTTGTGCAACCAGAGATTTCCAAATTCTTTTCTCCCCTCTTCCTTTCTCCTGGCAGCATCAGTTCAGCAAAGACCCAAGAGCCATGGCTGGAGCATGCGTAGCACTGACAAACACTTGCAAAATAAGGGGTTTTTTTTCAGATTTTTAAACTCCAATACATTATATTTGAGAATTTTTCTCTTTGTGTAGAAGTAAGGCAACACTTCTGAAAGATATCACTGTCCCAGTGTGTGAATCTACAGGTGCTTCTTAATGAAATAGTTGTTAAAAGGATAACGCTATTCAAAAGAACTAAACACAGTATAAAAGTTATGGTTTGCTGAGTCTCTTTCTCATCATTGACTCCTCTTGTTTGCCTGAAAATTTTCCCTAAGAATTCAGCTTGAGGCAGGCACTTAGCTTAAATAATTGCAGCAGGAAGCTTCAAATGCTTTTTATGGGATGTGTCAGGCAGCTTAAAACATGGGTGGCAGTACTGAAATCTAACCAGGAGCTGGCTACACCATGAACGGTGAATCAGAGCAAAAAGGGTCTGACCTGTATGAGGCTATGCTCATTGGAAAGGGAAACACTTGAGGAAACCTTAAAGTCAGGAAGGAAGGGCCAAACATATAGACTACTTCCTCAAAATGGGACTAGCATGTAGGGAGGAGTATCTTGCAGCAGGTGACACTGTCATGAAGAATGGGTTTGAAGAAGACAAGATGCCTCCCCTGGTGGTGGTTTAATATTCTGCTAACAAGTAATACACTGTAGAAGAATGTCACACAAATGCTTTTCCACAGTATTTTTTATTTGTTTTTAAAGATATCAAGTACAACATACTGTATTTTAAACATGTCTGCATCTCCTCAGCTGGCTGTCTGGAGCTTTTTTCCTTTTTTTTTTTCCTCCCCTTCTTCTATCTCTCTTTGTTTTATGTGTATCTTTACTCTGACTCAGATTGTCAGCGCTCCTGGCCATCCTTTTCCACAGACCAGCAGTCTTCCAGTGCTCCTTCCTCTCCAGGTAAAGCTCATAATATTTCATTGCTTCATCACCTTTGTCAATTACTAAATCTTTGCAATGCTATCTGGAGTTGCCTGCTGTGGCACAGAAGATTATAGTGCTGATTTTTAAAGAAAGCACAGGCATGTCAGTAGAATTTTGAATTGGAAAGCTTTTCAGATTGTAAATTGCAAACATTTAAATAAATCAAAGAAATTTTCTGCCGAACAGAGGTATTTTCTAAATGCACTAATGAAAACTCAGATTTTCCATGAAAAACACTTTAAAGTGTTTTAAATGTTTTGTCTGTGCTTGCAAAAGAGGGAAGTGTAAAGTACTTTCTGTCTTGCTAGCCAAATGCCACACTTTCAGAAAAGCATCTGCTTACATGTCATATTGTATATAAAATTGATGTGCAGGTACAGAAAACCCATCAGTAATTTCTTGTTATTGTGATTATAATCCTTGACTGAAAGTTCATAGAATCATAGAGTGGTTTGATTGGAAGGGACCTTTAAAGACCATCTAGTCCAAAGCCCCCTGGAATGAGCAGGGACATCTTCATCTTCAGGTTGCTCAACACCCCATCCCACCTGATACTAAATGTTTCCAGCAAATTCAGAATTTCTGTTTTAAAGACAGGGATTCTCATATTGTGTAGAGTGTATTTTCTTCTATTTCAAAGTAGCACTTGGCTCAGCATTATCAGTTGAATAGTCATGACTGTTGCCATAGTTGCTGCTGCTACCCACTAAAACCAGAGAAAATAAAGCTTGGGGATCCCTGGATTATAGTAAATATCCTTTGCTACATCTGTTTCCTGTTTCTTTTCACTCATTATTATACATTGAAAATGAGTTTCTAAAGCTTTGGTTTTTTTCTCCTTTAGCCTACTTATTTAGAAATTTAGTGTCTCTTTTTGATATACATTTTTTTTAACACTGCTTTTTGGGAAAGACTCCTCCAAAGTCAATTGTCTATGAATATATTTTCATAAATGAAAAAATATGCTGTGACAGCATATGCTCCCTGATGCTCTGCTTGACCCTTATTTCAAGCCACCTTATGGCAAGGAAGCTCTCATTAATACCATTCCTTGGTCCCTCCTCTCTCTCTGTGCAAGCAGGTTGCATGGTAGTGTTTTGTAGTGGTTCCTCCTTTATACTGTAAGCAGCAACACAGGTTTAAGAATGAGAGCATAAAGAGCAGAGGGCTGCACCAGTCACCAGAACAGACTGATCTTGGTTATGATCATCTTAGAAAAATATAAAATGCAAAGAGGGAGGGAGATACCATGTTTGCTTTGTATTAAGCAGCTCTTCATCTCTGTTTTCTCAGATAACAGCATTTTGAGATAAGCTGAAGTACAGTCTTGTTCCTTTTTCGTTATGCCACTCCTTCTTTCTGCTTCCATGAAACTTCAAAAAAAAAACCTGCAAATGATCCAAGAATAGCTGTTTCTGCAAATGTACCTGTGTAGTGTGTGTATTGCATCTCTCATAAGCACAGTTCAGTGAGTGTTCAGCAAACACTTCACATGGTTTTAGGTTCAGTGGTTTTATTATTTGTCATCAGGAAAACTAAAAAGGCTGTGAGTCCTCCTTTCCTAGAAACCAGGAAATCTTCATTTGTATCTTACAGAAACGAAAACAGTGAAAATTAATTTAGTGGAAGCCCAAAAGAGTCTGTTTCAAAAACATTTTGCTGCATATCTGAATCTGGAATTACTTTGCTTGTTTCACAGCCACTATCTTGGATGATGGCTACAGTAAAGTGATTAAATAACATGATACTAAAACCTAAAATAAGAAGCTAACATTTGCTAAAACTTACTTTAGAATTTTCATTTTTAAGTGCTGCAAGTGGCTTATGATTTTAATTTGCTTTTAGAATGTAATTTTATCTCCTAGCAGTTGTCTTTTTTTTTTTTTACTGTAATTTCACTGCTATTACAATTTCTGGAGAGCAGATTTTCCCATTGTAATTTTGAATGGCCATGTGCCTGATGATACAGTAACATTTTTGCTTCTGATTATTTGTAAAAGTTCATACCTATTTCTGCCATGTGAAGATATCAGCTTACATGAGTAAAATGATTGCATTTTTTTAAAAAAAATTGTTTCCTGATATCCCAACTTCTATTCTCATTAAATTCAGCTACATTTATGTTAGCTATTTCTGCTGTATTCCTTTAGCTTTCATGTTGCATTTTGGCAGGACGTGATTTACTGCTATATTATAGAGTATTTAGTTTAATACAGTAGAGACTTCGTAAATTACAACATAATTATTTCATTGAATGATCCAGCCAGTTGCACAGATAAAGATTTCTATGGAGGTGTCACAATCTACCTGGGATTTCTACAGAATTTTACTTGGTTTTATTCTCTATAAAATTAATTTACAGTCCTGTAGCAATACAGTAGTGGTTTTATTTATATGCAGATTTTGTGTCATCACATCTCTAACAAATTTTAGGACCATTCTTGAAAAAACACTTAGGGTTCTTAATATTAGAGTCTGGAAGAATTTAGGAGCTTGAGCTTAAAAACCCTATAATACTCTGCCTAATTTCTTGGATGCATGAAAGTGTTGGTTAACAAGTAACTTTGCCACTAAAAACCTTCAATATCTAAAGTTTTATGAAATGGCCTTCCCGCTAAGGACCTCATCTTGGGTGAACTGAACATCTTGCCACCTGTCTTGTGTCTGGGCTCGAAGATGAGGCATCCTTGTTCCAGAGTGAGAGAGGGATTAGGAAGTAATACGCTGGCTCAGGCAATGCATGACAGGAGCTGACTGCTCACCATGAAAATGCCTAGTCTCCTTTGTTGATGTAGGCCTGGTTTCTTGATATTAGCCACAGTAATTACACCCCAGAAACTGGTATTCTAAACTAAAACGCAAAGTAGAGGTGATATAAAAAGGAACTGGTCTTGTCGTCGAATTGCACTCATGCACTGTTCCTGCAGAGCAGTAGTCCGTGGTATGGCTGAGTATTGTACAAAAAGCTTTATAATGCATGAGTGCATTAGCTTTCAGTCTTCAGCAGAAGTTGAAATTCTTTGGGTAGAAGAAAGTTAAAGTTTTACTTTTCACGAACTCTGCAGTATATGCAATTTTTTTGTAGTAACTTCTGTTATCAATATTCTGTTAAAATGTACAGTATTTCAGAGATCCAAATGAGTGGTAGACCTTCAAAAAAGCTGAATGCTATTGCTTTAACTGTTATCTGCATGTTTCCTCACAGTGAAAAAAAGCCCAGCGTTTTTAGATGTGAACACAGGACCCTTCATCAGGACCAACAGCTTTGCCGATGAGCTTGACCTGGAGGGTGAGACACTGTTGACCCCAATAACTCACATCTCACAGTAAGTCAAGACTATTGAATTGTGCATTAGTTGACTAAGACAAGAGAAGCGAATTCAGGTGGGAGGAGCTGAAATATGGAGCTGATAGGGCTATCTCAGATATTTGTGTCAAACCCTTTTTACCTTGAAGTTGGTGTATACTGTTCTGAGTGCCAGTAAATCTTCGTGTTGACCTAAAGAAAAGTTCACTTAGTTGTGACACAAGGCTTTAGTTTTTAGCTAATGTCTGTGGGCAGCTGGTGGTTGATAGCCTCAATATTTTCACATTGAGACAATGTGTGGGAGTACTTGCCTGTTGAGAATTTTATTATTCCCTCCACCATTTTCCAGTGGAGTAGCTGTAAGTGCAAATTTTGAAATACTACTTACATGAAATACCAGCCTTTCCATTTCAGCAGCACCTTCTCTAACAGTCAAATGATGATCTGCATTGGAAGAAATTATCTGTTTTGATCTTTATTACTCCTCTGTGGTATATAAAAATTATCTGAAATAGGCCTGCATTTTTTATTTTGTTATTTTTTTTCCTTTTAAAAGAAGATTTTCCTCATCTTTTATGCTAAAATGTTATCTCCAGGTTCTCAGATTATTCTAAACAATAGAGAATTAAAAAAGGTTTTCATTCAAATGCCTTTAAAAAAATATCTTCTGTCATTGTTCAATTAAAACTCCTGACAAATGCTTATTATTTAGCCTAGTAGGTGTGTGACAGTATGTCCTCTAGCAGAGGAACAAGACAATTTTTACCCTCCCATTTCTAAAAATCTGAGGATTTCTGCAGTGAAACCACAGATGAAAGTCCTGGACATACTTGCATTTCTCACGTACAAAACATGCAGAAATGCCTGCTGCCAATTTTCAATCCTTCTTCCTATACAATATAAATAGCAGAGAAGCATGAACATTTCATAGCCACTTTAGAAGGGCATTTAAAAAAAAAATAGATTTGGGGGGAGTCTTCCCTGCCCTCAAAAAAAAAAAGAACTTGCATTTTTAGCTGTAGCACATAAATGTATGTATATTTGTAGCCAGAGGTTTTAGGAGACTTGTATTCTTGAAGATTTCTTAGTGGTATAAGCAGAAGGAGGAAGTCATAAATTTCCTCAAACCTTAGACAGGAACAACAGTGCGGCAAAACCAGATCTAGAAATTTCCTTTGAGTAGCTTTTTTTTTTTTAAACTTCAATTTACCACAACAGTGCAGACTTTCTTTAAGAGAAATAAGTTTCGGTGCTAGGAGTTTTCATTGTCTTTTTTTTCATTTGGGAATGATTTTATTATTTCTCGTTGTCACTGTCATTGATACATTTCAAATAACAAGGTGCTCCATTACTTTTAAGTTCAACTTGTGTAACATCTGAGATTATTTTTATTATGAACTACGTGTGGGAGACCTTGGGGATGTAGGTAACGTGTCAGCTGAATATCCTTACAAAATTAATGCCCAAGTCTTTTAGTAACTTACTTATTTCTCTTTTGCATGCTTAATATTTGGTTGTAACCTTCTGTTGAAATCTCCCTGGGCTGCTCTAGGTCATGAGTGATGGGATGGTACAAATCATATTCCCCATATATGGCTTGAATTGAATCTCTGCTAGGGTTGAAGAAAATGGAAATCATTGTTTCTTTTAAGACTTTGGGATTAAATTTAAAACTGCGTGCATCACATTAAATGCAAAACTGGATAAAGTACTAATTGAAATGTGTCCCATTGAAGCATGGATGCCCAAGTGTTGTAGAGCCTGAGAACTGTTCAGTTAGAAGTGCATTTACTTTTCATGCATTTTATTAAAAGGCCTGAAACAATGCCAGATCAGCCTATAGAGGTAAGGCTTTGGCAAAAAGTTAGTGAAAATCCTGATTCTAATGTCAGTTATAGTATTGGCATTCAAGGCACAGATATTCCCAAATATTTGGAAATGAAAAATATTCTAATGTTTGTTTTACTCTTGGGCTGTGCATTCTGCTTGCATTTGAAGCAGTTGAAAAACAAACTGCTGTGCTGTGTTTCACTGGGTACCCATGTTGGTGGGTGATGAAGACCAGTTAATTTCCATTAGTTACTTAGACAAATGCTGCTTCTTCATTCTTCATTTCAAAGTCCTAGGGAACAAATATTTATGAGCTGGTTGCACATGCTAATAGGACCTGCATTTTAGACACGTGGGCATAGAATTAAGGATCCAATTTAGAATTGTGTAGTAGATACATCTCTGTGTGCAAAGCCACATACTAATTTTCTGTATAATTAAAGTGGTTAGTCATTTCAGATCTGTGTCTGTCTGTTTTTAATTCAGGCTTGAAAGTTATGCTGTGCCTGAGAGAATCTAGGATTAATTATTTGGTTCGGATGTCCCCAGTTTTGAAGCATTTTATTTCCTTAAAGCCATCATATTTACAGTATAATCGGTCCAGATTTGTTGATAAGGAAATAAGAAACCATATGCAAGTTTAAACCCGAGTACTTAACAAAAATAGAGCGCCAGCTATGAAAACAAATTAGTTCGAAAAAGTCACATTAAGTGCAAATATCTCTAGTTTCAAGTTTTAAAAGCAATTCACACCCTATCAGAGGAACAGAAGCCTGAAGACAGTTTCAGAAGTGGAAACAATATAAAACACTTGATCTAAGGATGCCTGGATTTGTGATTCACAGAACTATTTCCTGGTCAATTATACATTTATTGCAATCTATGAGTTAGCTTACCCATAAACCACAGAAAGGTGACTCCAGAATAAACATTAATTTTTGAAAGTCATAAATACATGAGTAGATATTACACAGTTAATTGGAGACATGCAACTGGAAAGTGACTTTCAGTTGACAGTATGAAAAATATTTACTTTTGACAGGTAGTGTAAATCTGGCAAAAGTGAGGGGTAGCTACTGTGTTACTCATGTGCAAACACTTGGCATTGTTGTGGCTTTAAAAAAGAATGTTTCCTCACTTGCATTAGATCATGGAAAAAAATGCCATCTTTCAGCCCTTACAACAAAGGGCTTTAGGCTTCTAGGCTTGAAGTCCCCTTTAAATTGAATTTCAGTACCCTGCTTGTTTATGCAAAGATTACTCCCTTTTTGTAAGTGTAGGTGCATATTCTTACTGAATTTAATAGGACTGGTTTTGTGTCTAATAATAAAAATACAGGTGTGAGGTTTTTTACAGGGCATACTTCAGGCTGTACTTTAAATCTGTTTTGAAATAAATATTGTACTAAATGTAGCCCTATTTCTGTGAAATTAAAAATGGGAAATATTTCATGTGGAATGATTACTGTACCAGTTAATCATTTGTCACCACCACTTTAAGGAAACAAAAATAATAATAGAGGCACTTTGAGACCTGATATTCAAACAGGCAAGTGACAAAGATGTCATAGAAAAAACAGATCTGCAGCATGTGTGTGCAGAAATATAGAACAAGATAGCAGTGCACAGAAGAGTGACTGCATTTTTCCTTCTATGGGAGAAGTCTTAACAAGCAGAAGATGAAGACTCAAGCAGAGCAATCTGTGTAATTAGCTATTATGGGTCTCACCTATAAAATGAACTGTTCAAGAATGCGGTACACAGTGTGCTGTTTGAGATAAGACTTGGCTCTTCAATGGTTTGTTTAATGATCGTTGTGGTCTGTTCTGTTGTAAAAGCGAAATAGAGAACTAGACTGTAGCAACACCACACCTCTTCTTTGGACTTCTCACTGTTTTCTTTCTCTCTAATCAGTACGTTCAGTATAGTCTCTGTTCCCTGTTTCACTTCGTTGGGTCTTTTCTTCTATTTGCATTTTAAAGCAGTCGAAAGCCAATGCTACTTGTAGCTCAGCCTCAGCTACCAAGAGTTTCTTTCCCTGTGTTCATATAATTGTTTCATTTCAGCACCTTTTTTAACTTTACCTTTGGCATCAACTGAAGTAGCAACGGAAATTAACCAAGCTTCTAAGGATATAAATGGAGGGAAGAGGGAGAAGTGTCGGCTGGAAATGGAAGAGAAGAAAATAATGAGGGAACACTCAATTTATTATATCTTTATATAAATATTGTCATCTCTTTAAAGAAGTTTAAAGAGATCTGCATGATCTGTGAATCTTTCAGAAATGCTACTGAAACAAAAATAAGGTCATGTCTGTTATTTCTATAGTTTCCCATTCCTGAGGATCAGCAGCTCATTAGACAGTGGTTTGTTTAATTAGTTCTGATGCAGAGATGTTTGGTATTTTTTTTCTACTTCCTAATAAGACCAATGTTAGGGAAAAAATCCCAAAATGTACTGAAAATGTACTGCAGAAATTAAAGCCTAAATCAAAGGTCATCTCTGGATACTGTATTTCAACTCTTTATATAGAAAATCTTTTATCAATCTTTTACAAAGTTTAAAGAAACTATCGCCTATCTATCCCCTTGAGCGTCATACCAAATGAGGACTCACTGTCATAACACTATGTAAACCAATATACCCTCTATCCATGCAAATTGCTGGTAACATTCTTGATCTTTAAATTGCAAGTATGGTATTACTTCATATACATCTTTCTCATTTTTTTTGGAAAGAATTCTTGTGGATCCAGCTAACTTCAGGGAATTTATTTCTTGATGAAAGCAGTTGCTGACATTGCACATTTGTGATCCTGTTATTGTCTAGATGATCAAAATACACAATAATTCTTGATGTTTTAATGATTCTTCCCTGCATGTTTCATGTATCTCTTTATTGAGGTGATGAAAATACATTTCATTAGTTTAAGGATTGGTTTTGTCAGTATACGTATAAAGTAATTTTTTGATGGAGGCTTTCTTGCAATGGTATACTGCTCTGATCTTAGATTTAATGCAGTAGGCTTACACTAAAACAAAGTATTAGATTAAAACAAAAAAGCACTTCCTTTCTGTTGTTAAGTATATTTCCATCATGAAAAAATCCTGTGTCGTGACATCAGCTTTATCTTCTCTACTGTCTCTGTCAGTGTCTCAGGTGTGGTAGAGAATGCTTTTTAATAATTTCCAGATTAAAAGGAAATGAGAACAGATGGATCTTTCTGAATGACTGAAATTAATTCTTTGGACACTTTGAAATAGAATGGAAATAATCAAAATAAAGTGTGCTGGTAAACAGGGTGTAGTGTCCATGGTGCTGCAGTTACTCCTGGCTTTTCTTGAAAATATTTCTTTTTTCTTTAAGATTTTTATTAAGTGTTCTGTGTTTTAATTACTAGCATATAATCTGTTGGCATGAGAAATAACCATGTTGCCTAGAACAAGCAGTGCTGAATATGCTTTACAACTGTCTCTTTTCTGTTGGACTATGAGTGAAATCCCGATTTGCTTTGATTTGCTAGCTCATGTAGAAGATTCCTGCTTTTAATCTTCTTTTTCTATACAAAAATGACCCTCTGAAGTCCAAGCAAATACTTCTTTTTGTCTCTTCGAGTGGCCAGATGCAATGGTTAACTTCTGCTTTCACAACAGTTCTCTCTGAAATGCAGCTAACAATATTTAAACCATGATTTGCGTGGGGTCCCTTTTATCATTAATGACAGGACGTGCTAGAAGAATAGCAGTGGTAGCAACTGCGTGTAAGAACATGCTTGAGTTAAGACCAGAGCTTAATGTTCAGACGTTGCTGGTTACTGTTACATGGTGTTATTCTAGTAATTTACTTCAATTGTAGCAGAAAGGTGTTCAGAGCTTGCTGTGTGCTGGGCAGCATCCCTTTTTCATTTGGCACATTTTAATATGTCGTAAAGCTCCCTTAGTAATGCTGCCTACATTCTCTGCTGATTTCATTGTTTGCTAGAAAGGGAAAGGACTGGTTCCCCGAGTTATTCCCTTTGCAAAAAAAGCATCATTATATCCTGTGCTTTCATTTACAAATTGACCATAAACTTGGTCATAGAAATCGATCATAAAACTCTGGGCATATCAGGGATCTGAATTTTCTCTTCTGTTTGAGCCATTTGAGGATGTGAAGTGTCCCTAAAGCTGGTTTAACAAGCAATCAGGGAAGTTCCTTTAGTGGAAGGAAATCCCAGAATGGTGGTAAACACGATTTTGGTGTCATAAAATCATAGAACATGTTGAGTTGCAAGGGATGCTCCAGGATCATCAAGTCTAACTCCTGCACCTTTGCAGGGAACCCCAGGAGTCGCGCCGTGTGCCTGAGGGCATTGTCCAAATGCTTCATCATCCCAAACACTGTCATTATCCCATTCTAGTTTCTCATTGCAGGTTGCATGGGAGCAGAAAAGAGCTGTGACAATCCAGCCGTAAATGTGGCTAATCCCTTAAGTAATCAATGATCAACACAGTATAGTCACCGAGAAGGACTCAAAGCATCTCTGATTTAAGTGAAGAAATTATTAGTTTGCTAGGTGGGGGGCTGCTAAGCAGCTCAAGAGCTAGGTGATTGTAGTAGAGGAGGATATAAGCAAACTTGCCTCTTAAATGTTGAGAGGCAAATGGGTATTTCTGTATGTTTGTCATACTTTAAAAGAATTTTATTTCTGGTTTATGGATATTGATACCAGCTAGAAGTACTGCCAGAATAGCTATGACATTCCCACTGTAGCAATGTACCAGTGTTGTGCATTTTCTAGTGCAGCTGACCTGATTCAAAATCTCTAAAATCTTCCCTGCACCTGTGCAGTACTGTAGCCACTACTGTGCTGAGACAAATGTGATACCTTTTTTTCTGGTGCTATTGCATCTGTCTGTTTATATTTAATCTGTCATCCTGCATCTACACTGGAAGCTCTATGAGTTGGAGACTGTTGTTCTGTGTTTGTATAGTATCTAATAAGTGGGCACATGAACTGTTTCTGTGTTCTGCGACTGATGTCTGCTACAGAATTGGCTAAAGTCAACTGATTGTGTCTTCCAGGATAAAGGCAATTATTTATAATCTTTGTTTCTATAAATGAATTACCTGAGATGAGTTGAAGACTCGGACAGATCTTCATAGTGTCTTATTTCACCCTCAGAACTGTAGTAACTGAGCTGCTTCCAGCGGTGCAATAAGTAATGTGGCTAACATCTGTCCCATGTGGTTACTTGTTTCTTTTATCTTTAGGGAGAAGTTCTTGAGTATTATGATGGGTGGTTGTTTTTTTCATAGATCAGATAGTGCATAGTTTACATCTACAGATCTGAAGACCAGAAGGGATAATTAGATCATCTCCTTTGATCTTGTAAAAGAGAGGCTGTAGCTCTCCACCAAGTTGAATGCAGCATTACTGTGCTATGTTCTTAATTTTAGCAAAAACACAATGGAAGAATTGTATTTCACAAGCTTAGAGAGTGAACAGGTGAAAAAAACCAGGCAGGAACCTAGAGTCAGCAATTTCTCATCTCTCCTTTTAACTTTCTATCTATTTATTTAGTGCAGAGGAAAGTGCCATCATATACTGGCGCTGCTGTTTGCCAGAAGGTAGTAGTGGACAAATATGCTCCATGTTAGAGGTTACAAGCTTTTATGAAATAATATTCTCTTTTTTTTTCCCTTACTACATATTGTCACAGATGTGTCCAAATACAGCATAAAATTGCTATTTGACTATTTTATGTTACTGACATAGTATAGAAGTAATATGTTGACTTCTAGTGTACAAACCATCTAGGCAGAAGCTAAGATAGCTTAGCTATTTCTTTTGTGTTGCAGATGAACGTTGCATTCCTTGGTCTCCAAGTGCTGGTTTACATCCTGATTGATGTTAAGTAATCAAACCAGACTCCAGCTGCTTAGTGATTCAGAAGTACAGGGCTCCTATGCTGTAAAAACAACAAGCAACTCCCCACTTACTAACTTACATCATTGTTTACTTTGGGCACCATGCAGAATAAGTGCAAAAACTTGGGGGGGGCGGGGAGGGATGATATGGAGGGGGAACAATAAAAATGTCCCACTTTTGTCTAGCGTTTTACAAAATTAAATTTATGATCATCTTGAGTTAACTCCAGAATTAAAAGCATAAATAAACATTTTGTTTCGATTATGAGGATGGAGGATAGCTTTGTTTTTCATTCAGATATGGTGGGTATACGGAAAGAAGTTAAAAACTTGAGTAGTTTATGATGTGTGTGCTGCTTTTGGTGGGCACTATTTTATACAAAATGGGATAGAAATTTTGATTAGTGGTTTATTGAGTATATGACAAATAGTAGTTTTCTACTAATGTGGTAACAAAATATTCATTATGAGGTTGTAAAATTTAATACTTTTAAATAGCAGTTAAATTAGCATCCTTCAAAGTCTATGAGCAGTGTTATGCTCTCAAATGCTGCATATACTATGCTAAATTGCAGCAAACATATCAGGATTTGGCATCACAGCTCTCCAGCAAGAATCTATCTGTCAAGATCAGTATGTGCCAACCAAGAGACATGATTGACAGCTGAGATTTATTCCATGTGCAGGTACAAATTAGTAAATGAACATTTTTAGCAAAATTATAATTCTACTATTGGTCAAAATGTTAGCATTTTTAAATAGTTCATTAGTGAAAAGATGGCTGAGGATGAGTTTGTAGTTATAGAGGTCTGTGTTTGGAGCAAACCGAGCTGGAAAGCAACAGTGTAACAAGCAAATAGTTTGTCTAATATACTTTTGACCTAATCGCCTAATTCCAGGCTCAACCATCAAATCCACGCTTGGAACATTATAGTATTGAAAACCAATAGCACGTGTGCCTGAAGGGACCTTTGTATTTTAATACTTGGATAACATTTAATTTCTAATAAGCTCTTGTGAGAGCATCTTTTGTAAAGTGCATTGCATTGGTAAAATAGAAATCAACATCTGGTTTAAATATTGATGAATAGTGCAACAAGACAGCAGTGCTGAAGGAAAATACCTTTTTGTAACAGTATTAATGCACAGGGAAACAATTTCAAAAGGTAAATGGGATAGTTTACCTGCTACAATACTGTAATTGTTCAGGAAATTGCATGCTGTACTTTCTGTGGGTAAAAGTGATCTGAAAATTGCTTGAACATATTGTCAATGCAAGTTGATTTTTTTTTCCTGTTAGCTTCATTCCACAGTGTTTTATGAAGATAAATATTGCAGTTGCAGGTTTTTTCACATGTAAATGCTGTTCCCAGTATGACTGGTTCAGAAATAATGTGGTATTTTCTTCTTGCTGTACTTCTCTGGAAATCCTTTTATGGCACTGACACATTAAAGAGTTTCTTCTCCAGCTGCTGTTTGTGATCATTATTGATGATTTTTTCATAACTAAAAAACATAGTCAAGTATGCTGTACACCCTACACTCAGTGTAGCAAAGCTTCACTGGAAAATTTGGCATCATGTCGGCTGCTGAATGCATGAAGTGCAGTATGCCTGGCCTTGGGCGCTTTCCCTGGACACAGAGCCTGTGAGAGGTCATGGAGCTGCTGACTGAAATTTACTTTCTTCATGTGATTGCAAGTACTGCAAATAGTTTCAACTTCAGTGAATATCTTGGGGACTTTCTGTCATTCCCCTGTGTAGAACTGTATGTTTAGTTTTACTCACTGCAGGAAGTCACACTGGGAAAAGCTAAAGCATTTTCATTGTGTTGCAGGCAAAATACCTTAAATACCTTACAGTAGTTGTCAGCCTCTTGCCAAACTAAAGCTAATCACCTCACCTGTTGCTCACAGTTGTGTTTTGGTCTTTGTTTTTCTCAGGATCCTGTATCACACCCTTTTCTGTGGTTACTGAGCACCTCTTGGGGTAAAAGTAAATGCAGAAGCTAGTCATCATGACGTTTAGTTACTCCGATGTCCGGATACTCCTCTACATCTGTCTTTCCGAAGGAAAACTGATGTGTTTGTCTGTGTTCAGGTTTTTCCTCTTCTTTTTCTCCACATGTAAGGTGCATAAAGATAATGTCAAAAATGAAGTGGATCAGAAAGTGGCAACTCTTGTTGTTTATCTGTCTTCATGCCCTTTTGGTACCAAGTCCTGTCTCCTGTGCAGCCAAGTGTCACTGGCACAGAAGTGTCACTGTTCCTGAGAAGAGTTCTAACTGGGAGTGGTGGGGGGCCTAGAGAGTTGGTCTTTCAGGAATTTTGAGCCTGTATGAATTAAGGCTTTGAAAATAAAGGCAGAGATGTTCAGTGTGACACAACATCTTGCAGAGAGCTGAGCACAGAAGAAACACAACACTCATTATGTGGTTCTTGGTTTATGAGAGGTTGTCATACTGCATTTTGTAGGTGCAGTGTTTTTTTGAGGGATAGCACTTCTGGACAGGTCAGGAAATGGAATGGAAAAATGTTTTGTGGTCATTACAGAAGTTTTTTACATGTGGGAATAGGAAGGGAGGTGAACCAAGAGCTGTATGTGGTGAAATCTTGCATCTGGAAATTACTTGTTTGTCTACAACTGACAGTAAGTTTACTTTGACCAAACCCTTAAGATACAGACAGTGAAACTTATTTGAATCATCCATGGGTGTTTTTTGTTTTGTTTTTTGTAGTGAAGCTTTTAGTCCAGAAAGCAGTTGAATCCTCATAGCTTTGTTTTTTGTTTGTGTTTTTTGAGGTTTGGTTTTTTGTTGTTTTTGGTGTTTTATGTTTTTGTTTGGTTTTTTGTTTGGTTGGTTGTTTTTGTTTGGTTTGGTTGGTTGTTTTTGTTTTGTTTTTAAATCAGTACCTATTTAGACACTGGCTAGAATTTGAGAACAGATCATAGACACTGAAACCATACGAGTGCTTCTGAAAATTTGACCCCAATATGTTTATGCTCATATTTGCCATACAGACTTTCTCCATGCAAGTTAACTTCTGTTCAGTGACTCCTGAGCCCTGTCTTGCTTGTTTAAAAAAAACCTGCAGTAAGAGTGGGATCCAGAAGTGCTCATACAGAGCATAACACTTTTCAAGTTGTAGGTTTGGTATAGTGGACTTGACAGATGTTAGGGAGTGGTGAATGGTTTGAAGATCCTCACAGTCCATTATTTTAAAGCTAGTTTTAACACAAAATGGAAGCTTGTCTTGGGCTGTCCCACATGCAGGACAGCACGGGAATGGTGCAGAATGTCAGTATTCCTGTATTATTCCTTTTGTTAGTGACATGAACCGGCAGCAGTGCTTAGCTGACCACAGTTGGGGTTGACAACCCAAAGAAACAAGCTTTGTATGAAGCATTCTGTTATTCACCTAGATCCACAGGTCAGGAGTCAAATATAAAGTGTACAGGAGCTTTGTGCTGGGAATATAAGGAGGTTGCAGAGGTGAAATGCATCCTTTTCTTCTCCCATTCTACCTGAAATCCGGGATGCTGAGCTGCCACGTGTGTGTATTTTTATTGTATTGGTTTCCAGAAACCCTACTCTGGATTTAGAGTCCTGCTGTGGCTGGCAGAATGCATACAAACAACAAAAATTAGTCCTGTCTGGAGAAGTTATGCTGTACCTGTTCCTCCTGAAAAGAAACGGAGACAGAAAGCTCAACTTGAAAGCACTACTCTATCTTAGCATAGTATTGAGGAAAATCTGGCAGACTGGAACTAACAGACTATATCATGGGCTGTTGTTCTCCTGTACTCATCTGTTTTTAGAAAAAAATCACTCTGATATTGAAAAATTCTGGTTCAGCAGCAAAACCATTAATTTCTCCTCTTTCTACCATGTGCTTTTAGCTGTTTTTCATACCGTGTAGCATTGGATGGTTCTTGTTATTACCTGTTTCATATAATAAGCAACACAGGGGAAATAGGAAGTCAGGTGCATCATTAAACAGATGTTATAAAACTTTGTCCATGTTCTAGCTATGATATATACACTAAAAAGTTAAAATGCCAGTCATCATTCTTCTTCTTGTTCAATTACTTAGTACCTAAATTTGGTTAGTCATTGTAAGCAATGTCTTTATTTAGGAGGAAAGAGAAAGATTTGCATATGTGCTTTGTCCTAGAGGATTTGCACTGTGCTGGCCTACACTGAGGACCATGTATATGAAAAGTACCATGCCAAGAAATAGCTGTGTTTAAGTCCTAAAATGGCTGCTGGGATAATAAGTAGTGGTGGGATGCAACCACAGTGTATTTGTTCTTTAGTGAATTTAGTAAGTGTTCTCAGACCATCTGCTTTTTATTTTAGAAACCTAATCCAGTCCTGTCTATGTAAAATTTTCAGATACTAATTTGAAATGTATTCTTATCCACACCCTTTGTTACACTCTAAAGTCTTGATCCTTTATATTTCATTTGGTTTTTTGTGATGGTTTTTTTTGCTTGGTTGTGGGGGGGGGGTTTGGTTGTTGTTTGTTTTTTTTAAAAAAAGACTATTTGCAGTCATCTTTTATTTTTTTTAGTTTTTTGTTTAGGCCACCCACATGGGGGCACCTGCCAGGTCTTTAGTGTACTTCCTTTCCTCTGCAGGACTCTGAGGTTTTCTGTAAATGTGTGTGCTCTGTCTCATGCATTCATCATTATTACATCTTAATATAGGTCTCAGGTTTGCTAAATTATGTTAAATCACTTCCATATTGAAACATATGAATAATTTTAAATTGTTGTGTGCTACAAACAGCAGGATCAAATTATTATAGCTCTTAATTGTTTGTCTTTTTTGTCTGAAGGTCTTTTACTGTAAATTATGAACTGGCAAATAATATATGCTATAGACCTTGTAACATTGCCACAAATGGCATATTTGAGACACAGTACATCTAGAAATTCTATTTTTTTAAGGGAAATACAGTTTAAAGGTATGAACTTTGCAAAAGGCAGGTCAATATAAATCATGCCTAATGGAGCTGTAGTCATTGTAGGCTGCAGATCCCCTGAGAGAAGTATGGATTATTAGAAATATTTGAATGACAGGACTCTGTCATTTGTTAGTGACTTTTTTATGCATACAAAATGTCCCCGTGTGAGAAAGAACTGAAAGTGGGGAAAAAAACCCAAACAACAAACAAACAAAAAAACCAAATAAACAAAAACCCAAACAAACAAAACACACACACACAAAAAAAAAAAACAAAACAAGAAAGGGAGGAAAGGATAAAAGGAAGCCAAGAGTCCAATGTCTGGGAATATTCACATGTGAATTGCAAGGTTTTTTTAGTTCAGTTCCACTCTGATTAAGGAGGATATCTGTGCAGAATGCAGAACATAAAAAAACCATGCAGTAGAGAAATGAGGTTGATAGTTACACAGTTCCATGTGATGGAGAAAACTTTCAAAGTGCATGTGGCAGTAACGACAGATCTAGCACAAAGACTGAAAAAAGTGAGTTTTGACAGTAGGCAAGCAAAATTAATTGGAAAGCTTGTAGCTTAGTTACTGGTTTACCCTCGTCTCATCTGTACTTCCTCTGGTCAGCTCGTTCAAAGGCTAGAGCGTTACAAATGCCTAAATGAATCTCTTTGTGGGAGGGTTGGAGAGGAAGGGGACAAGTCTTGGAGATGCTGTGATGAAGCGGATTGTGGGGGAAGAAGAGAGGAGGAAAGAGAGTAATTGAGGCTTGTAAGCTTCAGTGGACAGGAAGGACAGTGTTATCAGCAGCAACAGAAGGAGGAAATGAGCTGATAATATGGGAGAAAAGTTGACTCAGCTTGGTGACACCATCGGATGCATTTATTCTTGGAGTGTGATACCTTTAATTCTGTTGGCATTGGTTTATTTCAGAGACCCAGATTATTAAAGGTGTCCTGATGGCTTCATATATTTCAGATATTAAATTTGTGATGCTGCATTCTAGGCAAGTTGGTACATGGAACTCTAGGAACTGGGCGGATGTGGATATGAGTTCAGAAGAAGCAACTTCCAGGAAATTAGCTTTGTCACTTTTTCCTCCTACCTTTCTATCCAAAAGCTGCCAGTTTCCTGATGAGGAACTGTGAGATCTGCTGTGAATATGCTGCTTGTTTCCATCAGTTCAACTCAGTTCTTATCTGCTTAGTTTCATTTCTTCACTTTTTTCCCTCAGTTTTTCCCTTTTTCAAGGCTCAGTGGAACACCTTGGCCCAGCATTTCTTCCTGTGCTGGTGCTTTGTGCTGCCTCCAGACTTCAATGTAGGAAAGACATTGGAGTTCTGCACATAGGAAATTACTTAATTCTTCCCTGTTTGTCTTGCCTACCATCACTCCTAACCAGTGTGTGTGCTCATACAGGGTGTGTGCCAGCAGGACAGAGAGATGGCTGCTTCCTTATAAGAAAGATGGGGAGTCCCTCATGACACCACAAACTTTGGAGAACACCAGGGGAAAACTGAAATGGAGACCTGCAAGCTGAACTCAGTGCTGAAAGTCAAAGGTCAAGCAGATTGGTAGTTTGGTTAAAAAAAAAAAAAGCAAACAGAGTATAAATATATGCTCATGTTTCCTTGATGGCAGTGCTCTTCTATCTGGGCTGAGTCCAGAGCCTTGTTTAGCACTTCACACATTCCACAAGGGTTGCTGATACCTGCATAAATCCCGCATACCTATCTTGGCCCTTTATGCTACAGGACGGTTTCCAAACACATGCATGGTGTGTTTATATATGTAAATTATGCAAAGGACTAAATCCTTATTAGAATATTATTACATCCCTTATGAATCCCTCAGAACTTGAAAACTGAATGTGTTCAGCAAAGGTATTGTTTTGTTTGAGCAAATGATTTTTAATGTTAGTATGTATCCTGTATATGTCTGTGTCCCCTTGGACCTCTGTCCTTTGTGAATTTTCTGCTTGTAGTGTGGTATAGGCTGTTGCACATGTTGATGTAGGCTTCTGTATTCACAGCTGCTAGTGAATCACACTGTATGTCTAACTTGGTGAAGTAGGCAACGAGTTTGCTATATGATTTCATATAATTAGTTTTATAACTGATCTATAAGAAAAAAGGTATTATGTAGACAATAGCCTTTAAGAGAGAAACAGCTTTTTCGGGGTTTTTTGTTGTTTGTTTTTTTTTTATTAATAAACCTTCCAGTGATTTAGGAATGTATCACTTTGGAAATATATGTTGCTGTTTTCCAAATTACTTTCTATCATCTCTACTCTACTTTTTTTTTTTGTCATAGTTTTAAGAACAGTAGAGCTCTAGTTTCATCCTCAAGAAAGTAGATGATTTTTTTTTCATATTAAGAAAAGAGAGTTTTTTCATATTAAGAGTAGAGATGTGAGAAATCCCCTGCTAAAGGAAGGGAATCTAGTTTGACACAAGGGGGCAGTCGTGTTATACGTGAAATTATCAACCACGGGTTAATAGTTAACTGGATGACAAAATTAGTGTTATAGGGTGGCATGTGTGCAGTTTGACGTTTCAGGAGGATTCATCGATTCTCCAAGTAGAATGGCTACCAGAATCACCTACAGACACCTCGCTTTAGTGTTAATATCTCCTCAGGGCTGGGGAATAAGAGGAAATCTAAACATAGTATAACTTTTAAAAACTTTGGATACAAAGGATTTTAGTAGGAAAGTGGACTTGGTTTAAAGAATGTTGATTCTGTGAGAGGGATCAAATAGGAGATCTCTGCAAATTTGTTTTGGACAGGAGATAGGGTGGCATTCTGGAAGCCTCATTTCCCTCTTTCGCATCCCTGCTCGTTGCATTCCTGGAAAGGCCAGTTCAGTGGTGTTCAATAGAATTAGTGTAGGCTCAGGACAATTACTGTGTTCAGTGCTCGTTGGAAGGCATTAAAATTTAAATTTGGCAGATGGTGATAATGTTTACCTGCATCATGGTCCTCTTCTGGTTTTTGTTTGAAAGATCCAATTACTCTCAAAATTGAACTGAATCTGCTTAATTTGCCTTGTAGGTGAAGTTGCATGGGCACAGAGTTCCAGAACTATAGTTTTAAAGTGGTTTTAATCCTAATCTGTCATGACACATTAGGGCATGACACATGAACAACTCTTGCAGCATAGGTCTCAAACACAGTCTTGCAAACAAGTTTCAAACATAGGTCTATGGTGAGAATAGGTCTCAGAGGAGAATGCAGGGAGGAAAAACAGGTAGCAGCTTAGCATGTTACCTAACCTTAAGTTAGGAACCTGTTTCCTATTAAGGGAGATCATATCTTTAAAAGCTAATAGACCTGATTGTTAGTTGCTTTATTATTCCACTACTGAACAAGGCTACCTATAGCATTCTGTCACTTTACTATGTCAGAAATCCCCCTAGTTTCTGGAAACTATTGATAGAAGGAGGAAAAGCCCTTGAAAAATGAGACAAAATGTTATAAATAGCACTGAGCTTTCAACTAGAAGTAAACATGGTGTAAGTGACTCAGATGGGTGATAATCCTAAAGTTTATGTTGCTATCTCCTAGTGTGTCTCACTTGAGGTCATTATTGTAGAATGTAGACTTTTACTTGGAAAACTATGGTTCTTGGGAAATTGCATTTTTATATAGTTTCTTTATCATGGCTGACAGCATTTTGTCATGTATATTTTTTTTTAGCCCAAGCAGTAGTTTCATCATGTATGGCACACTTTGCTGTCAGGAAAGAAAAAAAATATTCAGATGATTTCAATTCATGAGTTCCCTTATTTTAACCTCTTTAGCTAGTTAAGATTAACAAGAAAAAAAATATGCAGACATGCATGCACTGCTGCATAATCACAATTTTTTTGCAAGGGTGTAAGGCCAATGTGATCCTGTTGTCTGCATGTCACCAGTCACCAATTCCCAGATAGCTTTTGAACATGTTGTCAAGTCTTAGCTTAATTTCATAGAAGTTAGGTCAAAATGATATTCAATTTCATTAAATAAACAATTGAGGCACAATCCACACAGGAAGCCACAAGAAACAAAGTTTTGCAAATTCTCCTGTGCGTAAAACTATTTCTTCTATTAGAGAGAGGATGAGATGATATCTAAGAGTGAAAGTTGGGAAATGCATATAATTTAATGATGTGAAGTCCTACAGTATGTATACATGCGTATACAACATGAGCAATTAAATTGTTGGAGAAGACTGCAGTGATAGGCTGTTACTCAACTATGTTTACACCTCTTGTCATAAACCTGTATCTTTATAGCTGTTAAACGGTTGACACCTGAGGATAACTCCTGTATATTTTTTCTGTTCTTCCTTACAAGTAGGTTCAGACTGATTTCGTATGACACTTTGATGGATGTTTCGATTCAAGGAATTAATATTTCAGTCACTCAAAGCCTAAGTAGTGAGATTACGCTAACCTTAAACTAGGTGTTTTCACGTCCAGCATCTATCTGTTCCCAAAGTGAAATTCTGTATATTCTACTCCAGGTTACGGAAGGAAAAGTAGGTATAAAGATTTGTTTAGGACAGATGGGGAGTAAGATAGTGCAGCAGTTCTTTGACAAAGTAAGGTTAGAGTATCAGTCAAAGTAATCCATTTTTCTGACTGCAGTATTACATGTTTCCATGAAAGGACAAACCAAGTGAGGTATACATGCTAAAAATACCCATGTTTCTAATAGGGCTTGAATAATTTCCTTTTTCTTGAAATTACATCTCATAAGGATTGTGTAGGAGTCCATCACTGCCTTTTCTCCAATACTTGTTCCTCTAAGCTGTTGCATTTTAACCTCATTTTTGGTGCATTCCTGAGAGGGAAAGTGCTGCTGCGTTATGGGCAGGGAAGTAAGCTACAGAGTGTGCTAATTTAGACTTGGTTAATTAAAAGTAGGTGAATATGTTCTTCCGTGCCTTCCTCTAAGCTTGTTAAACTACGGGGGTTTTTTTATCAAATGGAAATAAAGTTAAAGGTTTGTTCATCAGTTTGTTATGGGAGCTCGCAAATGCGTAGATAAATCGGTAGCCAGATTTCTTTGTTCTTTTGTCTCCACTTTTCACTGGAAAGATGAAGTATATAATTTCATAACCAGTCCTGTGGATTTAAATGATTTTAAAACTACCATCTTCTCTTGTAAATCATTGCCATAGAATAAAAGTCGTCAATATCTGAAGGATGAAATTCAAAGTGGCAGCATGTATATTTTTGGAAGCTCAGTTTTAACTTTGGGCAGAGGCTCATTTATAATCCACGTTGGACAATGCGTTTGTTCTCTTCGACAGTTGAATAAGGGGAAAAGACATGTTGAAAAATGTGTTCCTGTTCTCTTTTTCTGAGTGCTTTTCTCTACATCTGTGCTTAGCAGAATCCCCCAGGGTATCCTGGATTGTATTTACCAGGAAGAAAGAATACCTGACTAGACTAGCATTACTCCTCATGATTATGGTGTCATCAATTAACTTATATGACTCAAAAGTGAAGCTTGCCAGTCATTTTAAAGTTTTGGATAATGAAACTCAGGAAGTTTGTTCCTACGGCAAATTTCTTCAACCTTTGTTTGAAATAGTATAAAATAACTTCCTTTAATTGTGGAAATATACTGTTAGCAAAAGGCAAGGGCAAACTATAACTCTTTAAACATTAGAAAACATGGGCCCATCATATCAGACAGGTTAGAACTGGTTTCTCTAAATATCCAATAGTAGACAAATAGCAACCGTGTAATAATTAAAGCTTAATCCATGTAGTCATAAGTTATTATAAGTAATCGTGACTATTGCAGCTTAAGAGTTTTGCTTTTCTTATCTTTCAGAATGGGATATTGGGGTTTGCAGGGTTTTTTCCCCCTCCTTGAAGAAGGGGAAATGCCTCAGTGCTTTTGAAGGGCTGGTAGGACAGCTTGACAGTTATGTAAGCAGCTGTCTGCAGAAATTCATTAAATGTCTGATTGTGCATAGCCATGTCTGACCCTTGGTGCTCATGCTGAGCTTTCCCCCCGCCGGCTACCTTCTTGTCTCTGGTTGATATTGTGGGTATTCATTTACAGGGATGCAGACTTCACTGGTGCTCCTCACAGTAAAGTATGCCATGATCCCTTTAACTTTATAGGCAGGGGCTCACATTTTTATGTGAAATGTGAAAGGAATTTGGTCTCTAAATGATGTGGCTTCACGGAAGAATGAATGTAGTCCCATACACATACTTGCTTCTTCCTACGTTTCTGTTTAATTGTTTGAGACTCTCTCATTTTCTTAGGTGATCTTCTAAGAGGTCCAGAAAGTCGAGGCTTTTTAATCTCCAACTGTACCTGATTGTGTTTCTGAAAGTACCAGTGTTTACTGGCCTACTATGCACCCCACCATGTCATGAGGGAATCATGAGCAATTCTAACATTAAAGGAAAGCATAGGTTTTTAGTATTTCATGGGGTGCTCAGCAACTTGTACGTTTGGAATTTGTGACCTTATATCCTATGCTTATTCTGTTCTATGTTATATCATTTTACTCATCTTCTGTTTTCAGATTTTTAATTTTTCAACATCATAGTTCTATTCAGTTTTCTTCTTTCATGAAATTTCATCAAGATTTCTAAAACGGATCTCAGAGCTCAGGTATTTCTTAGCTCTACCTACATGTTGATGCTATCTATAGCCAAAAGATTCTTAAGATCAATGTAGGATTTCTTCTGACTTCTGTTAAGATTGTGAACAGTTTGTTTTCATGGTTTTTTTCCCTACTTATTGAAGCTGAGAGCTTGCAGGACAAAATCATGCCAAGACTGAAGTTGTTAGACTTAACGGGGTTAGTCAGTGACCAGAAGATATGCTAGAACTTTCTGCTTCTCTGCCATAGTACCTGATCTGATAATTTTTCTTATTGGTACAACTAAATATTGTACCATGCATTTTATTGGACAGTAATTCTTGTATTGACCATCCCATGCTCCCACAAAATGCCAAACTCACTCAGCAGAGTTGGTAATTAAGCTAAAGGAAGAATACACAACTTTTGGGAGTAGCTGTCTTGTGAACATGTAGACCCTGATTTAGGTAATTGGTTAAGCATGCACTTTTGAGTGCTTTCTGATTCTTAATAGCTTCAATGGAGGTAATATTTTGTGTAGTGTACAGCGTGTGCCTGCATGTGTTGCTGAATCCAATCCAGCTGAATCCCTGTAAAATATCAGGGATTAGAACTGAAATTCTCCTATTCTCTTGTTTGGACTGTGTCTGCCAACTATGAGCCAGGTTGAGTAATCATAGCATTGCCAGCCTCAAAAAGGTCATAAATTGTGAGTTAGGCCCTGCTGAATCACAAGACTTAAGGAAGTATTGACATCTCTTTTTAACCTTTTGTTTTCTTAACACTTAAGCTGCTCATAGCTTCAACCATTCTGTAAAGCTAGAAATACACTTAAAAATTGAATATGTTCACATAAATCCTTGAAGTTTCAATCCTTCAAGTTTTTTCTTGAATTCTCTCTCAGTCTGTATATCATCTTTCTCACACACACACTTATCCTGTCTTTGTTTCCTTTTGTCACCCAGAGAGAGGGAACCAGATAATTTGATGGCTTTAGAGAGAGAGAGGAAGGTTCTGGCTTCCTGGAGGATTCTCATCTATGTGCAAAATAAACCTAAGGATAGTGAAGAAACTAAGGCACAGAAAAAAGGAAACCTTTATTATTTCACTAGTTAAAACCACATTTGCTATGAGTTTGTGTCTGATTTGGCATCTAGAATGTTTGTGAGTTTGACCTGTGAGAAATATGTCAAGAATCAACAGTGGTTCTTTATTATCTGAGTATGCAGCAGAGGTCAAATCAAAAACCAGCACCTTAGCCCTTTGAACTGGGGGAAACTAGAGAGAATCCAAGTGCAGTGTCAAGCAGATCCCACAGCCTAGTGTATGTCCAGTGACGATGCTTTACCCTGATGATGTGGAGGCCATGAGTGTATGTGTGTGCGCGTATGTTCATTTACAAACTCATTAATTCAAGTGAGCACTTCCCTTTATCTACACCATTTATTCCTCTCTGCTTTTAAGCTGATTTGCGCTCCTTAATTGCTCTTGTACTTTTGTCAGCTGAGGTGCCTTTTGTGCAGGGAAACCCAATTCTGTTTGCTGTCTAATCTATGACTTGATTTGCAGTTTGTTAATATTCTCTGCAGTGACTCATTCACACCTCCTCCCCCCAGCACTATATATCTCTGAAGTTTTCTGCCAATACCCATTTTCTTTAATCTAAGAAAATTAATATGTGTCCAGTAGGGTTATTCTTCCTTGCAGCTGCCAATGCAAGCAATGGAGAAGATGTATATTTTGTACTGTTGTCATAAATTGTGATTCATTTATTAAAAATTTCTACTGAGAATCTCTGTGACTGCGTGCATTCTCACAAACATGCAGTTAGTTCTCACTGGGAAGTATAAAATGCATTTCTGAAAACCAGAGCAAAAGTGTTTGTGAACTCGGCCCGAAGGCAGAAATTGGGCAGCTCATTTCCCGCCCAAATCCTGAGGTTAGCTGTACATTCCACTGCTTTGCTGAGTGTTTGTCGTCCGAGCACAGACACATGTTCAGTCTAGCAGTTCCTCTTTCAGCCAGTGTTTGAGCAGCAGTTAAAAGAAGATGCACTCATGTGGAAAATCCTGGCAGCAGGCATTCTGGATTGTGTTACAGCAGCTGTCCTCAATGGGAAGGCATTGATGTTTACAGTGTGTGTTTTTCCATGGAATTTTGTTTGTCTGCTGTATATATACAACACAGGCTATTCTTCTCTGGGTGATGTGTTTTTCAGTGCTTTATAGACAAAGTATTTTCTGTGGTAACATTTATATATCAAATGGGAATGCAGATGTAAGGTAGACACTGACTTGAAAACATTCACAATTAAGAAGTCTGATATGTAGTAATTTAGATTAATCAGTATCTTTGAAACAAACAAAAAAAAAGAAAGGGGAGAAAAAAGCTCTACTGATCTGAAACATGCAATCTTGCTTCAGCATACATATTGAAAAATCTGGGGGAGAATAAGAAACACTTTTTAAAATAACCTATTTATCCATAATAATTAACAGTAATTATAAATTCCTTTTCACAGATAAGTTATTTCTTATTCTTTATTTTCATGGAGCCTTGAGGTCATGTTGTAATCTGAATTGCAAATGGTTTAACTGCCAGTAACAACATTGGATGTCTTGATATAAGATGAAAAACCCTTTTTCCTTTATTTTTCCAAACATATCAATGTAATATAGTGTCACTTTTTCACAGCTATTTTGAGTGGAGTCGTAATTTTAGCACCTAGGCAATAATTGGCACAAGTATATGATGATATCACTCCTTCTGCCTCTGTCATACTTCTATTTATTTTCTGGGGAGGAAATCTTTTCTTGGTTTATTTTTCACTTACCAGTGGAATTCAATGGGCCTTGTATTGTTTTCCAAAGCCGCAGTTTGGCAAAATGCTTGGATGTGCTTGCTCAAAGTGGATGTTAGGCAGCTATTGTCTTGGGTAGGATTTAAGCACTATCTTAAGTGCTTTTAGAAGCACCAAGTGATTTGTACCTTCTGGATAAGCAAATGCTATTTTCTCCTCCCCTGGGCTCACACCTATAACAAGTTGGATATGAATTAAGTCAAAAGCCATTTCCACATCTGTGTGATGCCCCTGGGTCATTCCAAGATCTGCCCATCCTAAAAGCACCATTGTGCAGTGCAGTGAGGTATGAAAAAAGCAAAGAGCCTCAAGACAATCAGACCCTAATCCTTTCAGATACTTTGTGAATAAAAAGGAGCAGCATAATGCAGGTATGTAATTGAATGCACATCCCAAACCCTGTATATTCCACCTGAATATGTTTCTCTGATCTTGAGAAATGTCTACCTTTGGACTGAATCACTTGGCTATTTTGCTGTTATGGTAGGATGTAGGTGAAAGCTGAAGTCAATAAGTCTAGCCACTCTTTGGCAGTTTTTTAAGTAGCATTTAGATAAACACATGTGGCACTAGGCATGCGATTGTCTCACGTTTACAGAAAAAAGTACTGTGTTTGTATACAGGTCAGCCAGCTTCCAGAGCCTTCCCAAAGATGTACCAAATCACACCTTGAGGCTTGCAGGCTGGCATAGCTAATGAACATCAGGAAAAAACCCACCAAAATGGAACACAGAATTTGTGAAATAGTCTGCTTTGACTTTTTAGAATAAATCAGCATTCAGTACTGGGATTTTAGTCCACATGATGAGGTGGCATGTAGGAACCCATCACTGTGTTACACAGTGAAACAGTTTCTACCTGTACCACAAGCAGCTAGAGTTTCCATCACTTCCTTTCATCTGCCTTTGTATGGTGGGAAAGAAGCAGGAGGCTCTTACTGCAGCATGGCAGCAACAAAGCCCAAAACAGCATGAAAAGAGGAAGGTGTACAGGGCTGCAATTCAGACAGTCTTCCTAAGGCACCAAAATATCTTATTTTTACTAGTACCTCACACAGTCAAGCAGTCATAGTTAGCTTCAGCCAAGTCTTCCTTCTCTTTGATTTCTACACTGCCTGCTATTATAAGATACTGAATTATCACCGCCTCCCTCAGGCTGTCTTGGAAGTTTCCAGATGCAAACTTTCAAATCAAACAATTTATGTTCAGCTGGTTTCCTTTTACTCCTTACCATTGCAAACCAGCCAAAGCAAAGTTCACAAAAGAGAAAAACAGTAGTGCAAAACACTTAATAAATTATCACCAATTTCTTTTTAAAATCTTTCCTGAAGTAATGTTGTTTACTCTTTAATATGTAGATATGAAGAAAGCCACTTTGCTACTTGCATTTCAGGTAGGGCATTTGTATATTGATGCTTCTAGCAGTGATAATTATTTCTAAAGAATTCACAGTAATTAATTGATGTGTGTATGTTTTTGTTTGTGTATGTGTGTAGCTGCACCTTGTGCCATCAGCTTTGGCTGAAGCAGTAGTTCAACAATAAGAACATTGTGTGGGAAGTAAAGCCTACGTGGAATTGCATATCAGCATTTTTACTGATAACTACACTTTTTTTTTTCTTCTTTCACTAGAATTATTAAAGATGTAACCACAGGCCCTCTTTTACAAAGTGCAGATCCACACTGCTGTCAGTTTTCATTGCATTTTTTGAACACGTTGTGGCCATGAAAGTAATTTTACTACAAATAGTGCAACTGCAGTTTGGGAGTTTGGTAAAAAAATGTAAGGATCTTTTTATTTTCAGAGGGAAAAATTGCTGCCTTTTCTGTTCCTTTGTCTGAGATTCAGAGAAAAGTAAAGTAATAGCTTGAAATCTTTTTAATTTCCCAAATGTGTCTTCCATTACCAATGAGATTTCTAAACTCTGCTGCTAAACCTTCTAATCTTTAAGGTTGTGTGAGTGCAGGCAACTGTCAGGGAAGCTGCATAATTCGGCAGTGACATCATGCCTGATTCATTGACTGTTATTTAATACACAATTATTTCAGCAGTTCCTAAATATGATAATCCTGGTGGTAAATGTTGATGGGAAGTCAGCAATCTTGGACCAGGAATGAAGTGAATGTGGTAAAGCAAAACCTGATAGAAGGCATTTCATTGAGAAATACTGTGTTTAATGCGGACTACCTTAAAAAAAAATAAAAATAAAAATGAAGGCTTAAAGGCCTTTTCAAGTATTTTTTTCCCAATTAATTTTAAACAAATGAATTAAAATAATTTAGAATTCTTTTTTTCTTCATCCTTCTTGTTGGATATGTTTCTGACTGTCTTTTCTTTGTTTCTCCCTCTTCTCCTCAGCTTTTCTCATTTTAGTTCATAAATGTAATTTAAGTAAAGGGTGCTCAGGAAATTCCGAGTGTGTGGTGCAGGTGGCTGATACAGGCTTCCCACGCTCATCTTTTCTCTATCTCAGTAGTGTAACCTGTATATTCCAGTCCTTGAACTCTTCTGAGCTGCCAGTCAGTGGCTCCAAGTAGTGACAACCTGTACTGTAGCTCCGAGAAGATGACAAATGGCAGCTGGAAACTGGTTTGGGAACAACTGCTTTTATTTTAATTTGTAACATAATCTGTGCCTCTTCCACATCTCCTTCCCCCTGCTTTTTGAATAGAGTACTCAGGGAAGGGAAGGAGAAAAGAACAGTTTGGCTGACACTTGTTTACCTTGGTTTTAGTTCAGCAGTGTCAGTGGCCTTGACAGATCAGCAGCTCCAGTTGGTAGCTCGGTGCTGCAAAGCAGTAATGTGCATTTTGCGTGCTGCACAAAACCCGCCACGGCAGTGCAGGCAACACTTAGATTCATATTCAATGATGGCATTCCTTTGTTGCGGGATAGGAGGTATGGGTAGTTCTTGACTTCATGGAGGTCAGCAGGGGTTTTGCCAGAAATTTGAGCAGGGTTTAGATTTTATCCACAATTTTCAGTGTTTTGTTTCCAGGATTTGTCCCAAACTGTAACCTTACGTGCTGGGACTGTCTTTAGTAGCTCCTTTGTACAGTGCAAAGATGGCATAATCAAAACTTAGTGCTTGTTTGAGGGTCTTGGACACTGCTGCAGTAGAAATGGTGCTAATCTAAACAGGATCTGTGTGCTTGTGATTATGGTTTTTAAACTGACCTGAAAGCAATGTACTGTGAATTACTTGAGTACTGAAGCTGGAATTGAAGTTGAACGTACCAGAAAACAACCCAAGAGCTGTCACAAGATAATGAATGGTGCTGCAGGAAGGGAGAGGAGCTGATTAGTGGGGTAGAAGTGCAGGTAAGCATGATGGATGTGTTTCTTACAAACCAGCCTGCAGAAAGCTGGATATACTGATACAGAGCAAAATAAAAAGCTTCATATACTCTCCTTAGGGACATTAGAATCATCTAACACATCCAGTTTTCTGAATCAGTACTTGCATCGTATAATTCCATGCAGGTCAGACACGTGCGTTGGAGTACATAGAAGCATCAGAACAGTGCAGTTCAAGTGCAGTGCAGATGTAAGTCTCTAGTCAACAAAACATCAATAACATAAGCACTTCACGTTAAATTAGGAACATATATGAACTAAGAAATAAAATACAAGTTTTATTCTTAGTAACTCTGCCAGTACTGGTTTGCCACAACTTATTTGCAATTTATAGTAGTAATAGTTTCGTTTGTTCTTATGATACCTAAATAGTATTCTAAGCTAATAATAGATATAAATTGATTTTTTTTTAAAATCTTCTTTATGGAAGAGACTTGCTAAATGATATATGTCTGCTAAACATAAAGTTACATGAGAAGTTTGCACTGCAGTACTGACCGTGCACATAGCATTCATCCCAGTTGCTAAGCAGTGCAGAGCTTTTTAGCACTTGAGAATGAAGATTTAAAATTAAACTCTAGTCGAAGAAATTTAATATAACTGTCCACTTGGAACTTGTGCAAAAGGTAATCTTGATAATGATGAAAGGGAACTTTTTTTAAACCTTCTACTTAAAATCTTAACTTAGCAAATGTTAAACTTTTAAGAGAAATTTGATTAAAATTTTCTTTAAAAACTATAGAATGAAAGCCCCAGGATAGGACATTGTGACTGATGCTCTTGCCTAATTTTAATGAGAATACCCACTTTTACTATCCTTTTATGTTCTGCTAGTGAAAAATATTGTACAACTTATCAAAGTACGTTAAACCCTGAGCAGGGGCTGACAGCAAAGCCAAAAACTGTCCTGGACTATTTTACTGTGTGCTTTGATGAACAATGTTTGATGTTTACCATTTGTTTTGTAGTAGAATTATATTTTGTGGCCTCAGGCAGAGAACTGTACTTGAACTGTTTTACTGTTTCTCTCTCTTTCCTCAGAGTATGAAAGAATTGTTGAGTCACTTGTGTCTCCTCCAGTGTCTGAACTTTGTACATCTGCAAGAGTTTTTTAACCAGTGTCCTCAAGTAAAATAGGAGTGGACTTTATTTTGAAAATCATCTCTCTATGAGAAGTTTTCTCTGTGGCATCTTTAAATACTTTTTGCTAGTATTTACCACCATCGTGCTTTGTGGGTAAATTTCTGAGGTCGTATGTGCATTTTGTAGGGCTTATGAGGTGTATGCTTAAGGTTAAGCACATTACAAATTGCGTCCTTACTGAGCAAACAATTTAGACATCTCCTTCAATCTAATTGAAATTAATGGGATTGTTGATATGCTTAGAATCCAGCACATTCTTTAATATTTTTCTGAACTGAGACTTTACTCCTTCAAACTAGTATTTTAGTCTGTTCTACAAGCTGAATGGAATAAAGGATTTGTTGTTGTAAATGTCTCATAAACATGGCAAAACCTTCTGCGTGAAGGAGATTGATGAGCAGTATGTACCTGGTTTAGTAGAGATTAAGAATGTTTTTATTGCAAAGGGGAATCAGGTTTGTTGGGTTTTGTCTTTTTTTTTTATTGTTTTGAAAAGATAAAAATGAAGGATTTTATTCAAATGCTAACTTGAAATCAACCAAAAAATGTCTGATCCTTGTGAAATAATAAACTTCTGGTGGTTATTTTGCACTGCTAGTTTGCAGTCTGAGCTGTTCAGAAATAGTCTGCTGACGTTTGAATTGAAGACAAGCAAATCAAAGCCACTTTTCCTGTCACACATACTTGTGTTAATCCTACTACAAGAGAACAAGCAGAGACGCAGTAGGTGTTAACAATTGTTGAAAAGTTCAAAGTGTGTTTACTCGGTAGGATGCAGTGACTCCGGGGTGCACAGGCTTTGAAAGGGTGATGCTGCAGCCCTGCAGAAAGACTCTGTTCCTATTGGACTGGTTAAAAGGTACTGTTACATGTGGTAGGAAGAAGGCTGTGGAAAGCTGGAAGGGAAAGACTGGTAGCCAATGTGTGTGGGGGATCCTGGATACTTTATTTTAACATATTCCACTGCAATCACATTATTAAGAATTCACACTTCACAGAAATCAAGAAGGAAGAAAACCATTTAGATCATCTTGGCTAATACTCTTGCCAGTGCAGGATTGTATTCTACTGTATTTTCACTGTGGTGTTAGACTGTCCATTTGCATCTGACTCAATACATAATACATTCCCTAAGAGACTGTTTCACAGTTTAATAGATTTCTCTGTTAGGAAGTTTTCTGTTGCTCTGTAAACTAAATTTTACTTTGTTTCAATTCAGACCATTATTGTGAGACAAATCTCCAGCAATTCTCATCACTGCCCTTGGCTGTTTACACCATTCAGGTACCTGTAATTGTTCTGTTAAAGAAACAATGTTACTGCATAAATTTTTTCACCAGAAAAAAAGAAAAATCAAACCCCAAAATATCAGTTGAGTGTTCATCAACCTGGTGTTTTCCTATTGTAACTATGTAAAAGTTTGTGATGAAATTCAACCTTGTGTTTATAACAGCACTGTAGCTAAGCTGTGCAACCTATGCTATGTATTTGTTTTAAAAGTAACAGTGTGTACAGTGACAGAAATACAGAAGATAACATGAAGCTTCAGGCAGGAGTGGTTGTAGTTCATGTTGTTGTTGTGTTTTTTTAGAATCACACAGTGGACTGTTTAGTTTTGATCCAGATATTAAAAGGAATTACAGTCTGGTAACTTAGAAGAGCCATAAAACTGACTGGCATATTCTCAGTTTAGGGAGATCTGCACGGACTCTGCAGCATCTCTGACCTGCAGGTAGGAGAAGTGTAGAAAGGAGGGGTAAAACGAACAGTTGTTGATACTTGTAACAACTCAGTGGGAATCCAGCAGATATCCTTAAACCATCAGCCTTGCCACCTGGCTGTATGTAGCACACAGTCACACATGGACAAAGAGACCAAAGAGCAGTTCCCAAATTGTGTTAGGTTCAACTCCTGGCTCCAGGCAGGAAAATGCAAAATGAGAAACTGTGAGGTCTGACAGATCTCCAAGACACAGATCTAAAGTGATAGACACAAGGATAAGGTTCACAATGATTGCATTAGCCCCAATTAATGAGTTGCCTGCCTGTGCAAGTTGCATGGACATATGGCTGGCACTGACCTGGCAGCTCAGATTTTGGAGGTACCCTTTTATACTGGGTGGCATGACTGTGAGTAGATAATGGTGTCTGCAGTTGTATTTCATAGCTACTTTCTAGGAGAACCCCTGCAGAGTTTGAATACCTGTGCTGGTTTAGCAGACGGCCAGGGCGAGCCACAAACCAGACAGAATTAGTTTCTATCACTCCCCCCGAAAATTAGAAAGGGAGTAAGAAAGATCAGACTCCGGTTGGAAATTAAAAACTTATANTATAGAGTCTGGCAGGAAAATGGGTGTGGAAATACTGGATCCTGATACTTGATACCTGATATCCCTTTTCACAACAGGGGCCTAAACTCCACCCCTTGTTCACTGGGTCTGGGCAGCAAAAGCCAATAAGATTTTGCCTGCCCCTTTCAAACTATAACAATACCCTTAAAACCACTTCTCTGGCTTACTTTGGCTGTGGATGGTCTTTTTAAAATATATACCTCTATGCCTAATACAGATCCAGCATTGTGTTTTCCTCGTAGAGAAAGGAGAGGTGATTACTGTAGAGTCAGGAAGAGACAATTAAGGCCTGATAAGACCCCTGGAAATGGAAGGCCGATGTGGTAGTGTGTCCTTATTGCCTGCCCTCTGATTACTGGCTGAAATGGCTCATCTTAATTAGAAGCTTCCTGGCAGCTGTGGATAACCTTCAAGGTTGCAGTGCCTCATTTTTATTACCTTTGGCTCTCTACTCTGTTGTAAACAATGTGTCTCATTACAAAATGAAAAGCTCCGTCTTCCAAGTTTATAAAAAGTTTGCACTCCATATTTTGAGATGTCTTTGGCTGAACCTCTTGCTTTATGCTATGTGTTTATCCAGTGCTTCTTGTGGAATTGATTTTTCTTGTGGTATTTGATTTTGCAACATCTGATTTATACCCGTACTTTACATACATTATTTTTACTTAGATGGAAAAAAGTCCAGAAATCATCTTGCAACTGATTGATAGCAACAACATTGTGGAATTGCTGAAATGTTCTGCATCTGAGACACTAGAGCTGATAGCAATGCTCTGTTGTTTCTTTGGGAAGAGGAAGGTTGAATCAGTGTTGTAATTAAATACAGTACATACAGTGAATGGACTGTGGACCTTGTCTATTCAAAGTGGCATTTGTTATAGTAGTCTCTGAAATTGCTGCTGTATTTAAGTGTCTGCAAGTACTTTTAATATAAACCCTTATTTTTATAGCCTTATGGCTTGACCATAGAAATTTGCTCTTTGCAAGAATTTGGCACACAGACTGCTGTCAACAAAGGAGTCTAAGTTATGTATTTATTATCTTCTCCTTCTTAAATCTAATTAATTTTAATTAGAGATGGGCTTGTGCTGCAAAATTTGAATCCAAATATTAAACTCTCCTCACCCAGGTTTAGAGGATGTATAGACTTGACACTTACTTTTGGGCCAAGCTTTTATTTAAATCAGCTGGCAACAGTTACTCAGTGCAGTAGCATCAGATCCTTTTACAGAAAGAACAAAATTTTTGTTGGCAATATCCTTTCTTTTATTTACAATGATGTCTTTAGAAATGCTCAGTTTATTTTTGAGTATTGTATTTTGGAAAAAAATCAAATGGCTCCAGGTTTTGATCTGTTTAGAAGAGAATAAAAAGTTGGAAGGCTGATGTCACAAGCTGGTTTGGCTTCCTGGAAAAACAGTAGTCTGTATAGATAATATAAATAGCTCCTGGGTCTGGGTAGTGGCTTTTAGCTCTGGGTATCTCAAGTAAACTCCTAGGATCAAACACACTTCCAAGGCAGAAGAACAATCCAACAACCTATGCCTTAGAAATCCAGTGCTGCAAGCATCCCCACTGGTTGCACATGTATCTTCCAAGTTCTCCCCAGCTGTTCAGAACTCTGATTTCTACTTACGTCTTTCAGAGGCGACGTGTCAGTAAAGCAGAGATATGCAAGTTTAGCATGTATATACGCCCATGCTTCCTTCTTACAATTATGAATTGTGAATTTCGTGTCTGAAAACCATTGAGCTCTTCAGAACAATGCCTCAAGAGTCCCAGGTATGAGATGAACTTTTTAAGGCAAACAAGCTTTTCAAACCTCCTTTGGCCTGACTGTTGTCTTGCAATGGTGCAATGACTTGCTTGCCTTAAGAGGATATTCCTCATCGAAATCTCTTGTATATCTCTCGTCCTTGTGTTTATGCCTGGAATTTTCAAGCTGGAATCTCCTTCAGCTTCTGGCCAAATAAATTCTCCAAACTAGTGGCGTTGCCAGTAGCAATCCCATTGCTGTTCTAAGGTGGAGCCATCAGTGTGCTGAGGCCACTCTGCCCCAGCTTTACAGACGTTCCTGAATTCCTGATACAGAAAAAAATACTCAAAGCCACTTTAATGGTAACATTTGACCTGGATGTTGAAATACAAAAAGGATTTGTCGAAATCAAACTGGATTTCTAAGTGGACACAAATCTGTCCCAGTTTATTACAGCATAATCCAAACTTTGTCTAAGTATTAACATCAGTATATATGAAGGTGCATGATAGACATTTAACTAAGCATATATTCATGTTTTTAACAAGGTAGTAAAAGATATGGTCTGAACATGTCTGCCCCCAGTCAGAAAATGGAAATCCTTATTCACACTATGTAAATCAGGGTTGACCTTTGTCACCAGCTGCCTTTTCTACTTGTGTATATACAGAACTAGGAAAGAAACAGTGCTTACACTTTTCCAGTATTAGTAGAAAGGTGTTAGTCTCTCCTTCCATTCTCAGTGAGTGCATTTAATTAAATCGTGATAGTTTCTGAACACAGGTTTTCAAATATCAGTCTATTTAAGTGTTTTATACAGGGATTGTGAAGCATATGAGGGGAGTGTTACTGATAAGTCAGTCCTTTTGTTCTTCCTTCCCTGTGGGGGAGGACCAGGGTAAGGATAGTGACTTTTTTTTTTAATTTAATGTGACTTGTAAAAAAGAAAATAATTTCACTTCCAGGCTTTGGCAGAAGCTTGGACAGCTTCTTATTTCACTCCTTGTGGTTGTTTTTTCTATGCAGCCAACTTCAGTGGGATGCATAATATTTACTACTTTAAAAGCAAGTATGAATATTTATCTTCACATGCCCCATCTCTTCAGGTATCCTCAGCAGAAAATATGCACCTTCTTGACATAAACCAGCAGTGTGCTTATTCACTAAGCTGAAACTGGCTTCTCATCCTATGCCTTTCCTGTTAGGCATTCACGTATGTCTTTATAGATTCTTCACTCAGTGTAGTAAATCTCCATCCTTATTCCAGGTTATTTTGGAACTAGGGATAGTTTAAAGAAAGAAATTGTCACTTAAGTAATCCTTCTGATAAGGTCTGTGTTTGAGCTCTTGTTCCTGCTTTTGTTTCCTGTCAGCGCAAATACTCTTAGGACTTTGTACAAAACAAAGGCGAACAAAAATTACTAATATCCTGTGTATTGAATGGGTCTTACATCTTTAATTACTGTATAATTGCTTAATTGCTTTATAAAGGACAGTCTTCCATAAGTGTCCAGCTCTGCTTTTAGGTCATGGCAGTTGGTTGCTGTGGTTATGTGACTGGGATGTCGTACGATTACGTGTTTTGGTGTAGCCAAACGCTTCGGAGTGGAGAAATATGAAGAAATTAAAAGCCCGCTTTCCCACCATGATTCATGTTAAAGAAGAAAAGATTACAAGTGCATACAGAGCCAAGTGTGTCCTAAATATTTTGGGCTTGTGTTATTGTTTTATTGCTGAAGGGTTTTAGATAAACTTAGCAAAATTAAATGATCACTTTGATATGAGTGGTTATACTCAAAGTCACATTCCAAACCTGTTTACTCATGTATAGTACAAGCACAGGGATTCTTGCTGTATGTTCTTTTTAATACATACCTAGTCCATTCATACTATATATATATTTGGGTGATCAGCACATGATGTAAGACAATAGTTGAGGTGCATGTTTCTTACACTGGGAATACATTCTATTACCAGCAAAAGCAGGACCAAACCAGAAAGACTTCTGGGACCATGCAGAATGGCAGCACGGTAGTGGAGTTGCATTTGTTCCCTGTATGTGAATCTTTCTCAAAGCTCTTTTTTGTGTTGGCTTTCCAAAGCATGTGATGTGTCATGTGATTATTTTTTTTAATCACATCAAAATTTAAGCATAGGGTCAGGCAGATGTGTGTCTCTGAAATATGACCATGTCAGTGTAGTTTAGTTTCAATCTCTGGACCTGCAAAGATTGCCCCATCATTTGTGTGTCTCTTCACTATCCTGTATCATCCAGCTGGCAGTGGGTCAATTGAAAGTATTGTTTAAACTTTACTTTCAGATGACAATTTGAAAATTATCAGAAAACATGTGAACACTAAATTAGGAGAAACTAAACCCTTACTATATCATGCTGGCAAAATCCAGGCCAATTCATTCAAAGTTGGGAAAATAATCTGGATTTAAATCAATGTGACAAAAAAACCTAATTTGACCCTATGTGCATAAGTGCAGATCAACAGAACCAGTACTACTGTGCTTGCAACACACACTTGTAACTTCAATGACGGGTTGTAAAATGTGTTATTTTTGAAACATAAAGGAGATTACGGTGATTAATGGCTTATTATTCTAGCTCTTGCTTCAACAATATGACTGAGAATCTTCTCGACATGTCTTCTAGTCATGTCTGTACCTAGTATCTATTTTCACGAGCATTGCAAGCAGTTTTTCTGCTGTGGCTATAAGTTATGTTGTTTTCTTGACATTTTGGATGTCAAAAGCCAAGAGGTATACAAAAATAACAACCGGTTTGTTCATGGGTTTGAGTTTGTGCATCTGTCCCCATTGACCCACCAGGTATGTTTGAGTGGTGTCCAGGAGAGGTTACAGAAGGGACCAAGAATTCCTTAAACTGTGATCTATGGGCAAGTGATGATGGCTGGAGAAAGAGCGAAAAAGGTTTAGCAGCAGTTACGTTTGCTCCTGAGTTACAGGGATGTGCTCTGTCAACTCCTCTGTTTTGGGAGCTCTGCTTGGGCTAGTAAGTGCTTGACTTCACTTAGTGGTGAAGTCAGAGCTAGCTTAGCTATATTCTTTCTTTCGTACACTGCTACTCTTTCAAATGCAGATCAAGCTTATCAGTGTCATGGACACAGCTCTCTTAGTCAGCTGAGTAAATTTAGGTAAAGATCTGGATCGCTAGCTTTCCTGTCAAACTACTGCCTTCTCACCGTGTAGTGTGTGCTCTTGTAGGGCGGTACTCAAATTCCTGTGAAATATCTAATAATTTAGGTTAAAAAGAAAATTTTTTCCCAAGTAACTAAAAGAAGAAATAGCTTAGAAAAAGTGCCGCCTCTAACTGATATATTTCACATGTTGCTCTCACAAGAAGGAATCGGAGGGCAGAGATGAAAGAATAGTTCCACTACTCACCAAGAGTTATCTGTTCAACAAATTGAATGTAGTAGCAATGAAGAGCTTTGCCCAAGTTTAGTAACAAGTGCTAGTTTTGACATGTTCGCAATACCACCGTGCTGCATGAAGTGCCTCTTTGTTTGAAATCTATACATTTTTTTAAAGGTGACAGTTAAATCAAACTGTGTATACTAAATAATGCAAACAATGTCCATATGATCAAAGATGATTGGTCTTGAATTTGTAATAGTGGGTTAATGCTAAGGTTTGTTTTGTGTTACCTATTATTGTCACTCATCTTTTTAAACAGAACACAAGTTGCTCTTTTGTTTATGTATTCCTTGCTACCCTCACTATAATAGTGTGTATTTTTCTCTATAGTTTCAAAATGTAATATCAAATACACGTGAACTTTCATGCCTTATACATAGAATCATAGAATGGTTTGTGTCAGAAGGGACCTTAAATATCATCTAGTTCCAACCCCCCTGCCATGGGCAGTGACACCTCCCACTAGACCAGGTTGCTCAAAAGCCCCATCCAACCTGGCCTTGAACACTGTCAGGGAGGAGCAGCCATAACTTCTCTGGGCAACGTGTTCCAGTGTCTCACCACCCCCACAGGAAAGAATTTCTTCCTAATATCCAATCTAAATCTACCTTCTTTCAGTTTGAAACCATTACCCCTTGTCCTATCCTGCATGCCCTTGTCAAAAGTCCCTCTCCAGCTTTCCTGTAGCCCCTTCAGGTACTGGAAGGCTGCTATGAGGTCTGCCCGTAGCCTTCTCTTCTCCAGGCTGAACAATACCAACTCTCTCAGCCTGTCTTCATAGGAGAGCTGCTCCAGCCCTCTGATCATCTTCATGGTCCTCCTCTAGACTCAATTCAAGAGCTCCATGCCCTTCTTATGCTGGGGACTCCTGAACTGGACACAGTACTCTAGGTGAGGTCTCACAAGAGTGGAATAGAGGGGGAGAATCACCTCCCTTGACCTGCTGGTCACTCTTCTTTTGATGCAGCCCAGGATACGGTTGGCTTTCTGGGCTACAAACTCACATTGCTGGATCATGTTGAGCTTCTCATCAACCAACACCAAGTCCTTCTCCTCAGGGCTGTTCTGAATCTATTCTCCACCCAGCCTGTATTTGTGCATGGGATTGCCCCAACCCAGACACTGGACCTTGCATTTGGCCTTGTTGAACTTCATGTGGTTTGCGTGGGCACACTTCTCAAACCTGTCAAGGTCCTTCTGGATGGCCACAACACACAGCTTGGTGTTGTTGGCAAACTTGCTGAGGGTGCACCCAATCCTACTGTCCGTGTTGCTGACAAAGATGCTAAAGAACACTGGTCCCAATACTGACCCCTGAGGAATGCCACTCAACACTGATCTCCACTTGGACATTGAGCCATTGACCAACCAGCCAGCCAGTTCCTTATCGACATACATATTTATTAATCAAGTTTAAACTTCCTGTGCACAAAGAATCAGCATATTTGCATTTGTAGGGGCAGACCAGAAACCTAAAACTATATGTCACGTTAGGAAAAAAGGAAATACCTGGAGCTGTGGTGCATGAAATAGTCTAAAACACAGAAATAATGTTATCGTATTTTATTTATCTGAACAACAGAGCAGTGTGTAGATAGTGTTCAGTGTCTTATCAACTAATTGTGCTTGGATCTTACTGGATAGCAAAAGCTTATGTTAAAATATTAGCCTTTTTGTTTCCTTTTAAAGATCTTTCTTTCTTCCCTCCCTCCAGCAGGGAAGTAACACAAATTCATCACTAGGAATGTAGCCTTAAAAAAATATGTACTAAAATAAATATGAAGAGACTAAATTTTGCTAATTATAACATTATTAATAAATATTGCTCTCAGAACTTCATTGTAAAGCATCTTTGTTATCAAAATATCTGTGCTTTTGTCGCAGAAAGCTGTTCACCAGCTCTGACTCTCTAGTATCTTTTTTACATTGCCTAATATTGAGTGAATGTTGACTTTAAATAGAGAAAAGCAAAAAACCACACTGGAGATGTGTGACTTTTTTCCAAGTGCAACTTCACTGTGAAGGACAGCTTCTTCTTAGGCTGTACTTTTCATGTAATTCTTTTGAAATGCTGATGGACGTTAGTGAATTTTAAAGCCATTGTGAGCCTGTGTTAGCAGTACAAGGCCTTCATTTTATATAAAGGAAAAAAAGTTATTTGTTTTGTATATTCGGTATACCTCCTCCAGATTGTACCTAGATCTAGTTTGTGGTGTTTTTACTTTTCAGACAGCTGTTCTTGATGTACATTCGAGTAGTATGATCTCATGTTCATTTCTAGTTTGACAGAGGGGGGGCTTACATTAAGAAATGTTTGCTCCATACACACGGAAGCATTTACAATTTTGACAGTAGCTTGCTTTACTGTATCTGAATGTTGTAAATATTCTTTTATCTGTTGTTTTATTGAGGGGTTTATTTTTTTTATTTACTTGGGGAAACAAGTTCATGATGGTGCTTGGCATAACAGACTTGAATGGAGTGCCTTTTGGGTTTGTTGCAAGGTTCCTCTGCATTTTAGTGTCTTGTGTATAATCCCTGTACCCCATTAAGGGAAAACTGCTAAATTATATATTGAAATTAAATAGTAGAAATGGTGATGGTGACTTCTTCACCTATGTCCTATCAAGATGATTTTCCTTCCTGGGCATTGGCACTGGATACCCATTAAAAATCCTGGAAAAGAATGCACAGATGAGCTTTTCGGAACAATAAATTAAATCACACAATTTTCTTTGTATTTCCCTAGTGAAGGACTATAAAATTAATTACAATTTATTTTGGTCATAATAGTAATGAATTTGCATTCAAAAAACCAGAATTACCCTCTGCACTGTGTTTTTTATTTTGGCTAAAGGGATGCCAACTAGACACTACCGGGAATATTTTTATCCCCAAGGTCTATATTCATCCTTTCTCACTAAAAGACACATATCTGAAATATTTATCATAAACCTGCCACGCTGTTGTCACATTGTTCCTTTTGTGGTGTGAGCCATTCTGGGACTTCTGCCAGCATTGTTCTTTCCATTCATAGGAAATTTGCTATGAAGTGTCTGGTTCTCGGATGAATAGCCCGATGCTTGTTCATCGACCTGACTTTGGTGATTCATAACCCAAATGTGTGATGCCATGCAATAGTAGGAGTGGCCAGTATGTGGCCTGTCAGGTTTACTGACACTTTATTTGCAAGTATAATTTTAATTGTATGTGTATGTAGAAAGGGGGGAAGGGTTGATAATTTTAAATAGGAGTCAGATCTTTGAAATAGTAAGTTTGTGTTGCTTAATAAGGTCTACAAATAATTAAGTGAAAACTGAATGAGACTGAGGTTTGATTTATAGCTTTTTTAAATCAGAAAATGTTACAGCATTAGTTCTGCTGTCTTTGTTCCTGAGACTGAATAACTGAGAAGTATTTGTACGCACTGGGAGAGGGTCTTGAATCTCTTGAACCTGTGTGTTCAAAATATGTGTTGGAACACCTCACTTGTTCTAGGAGGTTTCATCTATGAAATATTTGTTTAAATTTGTAAATTAAAACAGTATTCCTTCAAAGGAATTTGTTTGCAGCAGAAAAAAATCAGTTTGCAGATATTTTTTTTCTGACATGCTTTGCAATTTTAATTAGATTTTTTTTAATATAACAAATGGCTTGAATGCGTTACTCTTGTGCCTGTGGTTTCGTTTAAAATGCAGTTTTATTTTAGCTCTCAGTATTCTGGATAATAGCAAGAATAATTTCATAACACTATTCCCTTATGAAAGCATTTAAAGTATAATAAGTGTTTCCAGTTCAGAACTGTAGAGTACTTCTGGTTAAATGATATGTTGGACTTGAATACATAATTTATGAACTTCTTGAACCAAACCTTGATACCTATTTTAAAATTATGCCAAATTTTTGATTATTTTTAATATGTGCTAGAATCTACCTGCAACATTGCTGATAAACTCTCTTAAGAAATGGTGATAGCTTTTGTATATAAGAATAAATTACTTCATTACAATAGCCAAATTAAAATTATATAAATAGGTATGTTTCTAATAGTAACTAAATCTTATACACATCAAGATGAAGTTCAACACAAGTAACAAGGAAAATTATAAGAATTCTTTCAACTTTCAGTTCATGGGGCCATTAAGGTTTTATGGTCAAGGTGCAGTTATTAGTTTAGAGACCTAGGATAATTTGGATCAGGCTACCATATTCACTAACATCAAAAGCATGACAAAAAACGTGTTGGGGCAGAGGTAGCACTTTTGTTTGAGCAGTAGCTACATGCATGAGGCTATAAGGCAATTTTAATTAGAAGAGGTCCCTCCTTAATCTAGACCTCCTTCCACTGTAGAGCTCCTGTCCTCCTGTGTCTTGTTTTATAGTATCTAGAAGCCCTGAACTGTACCCTTTTTCTTTCATCCCTCTTACCACACAGTTATTTATTCTCTCGTTCCTTAACAAATCACCCTGGCACCTCTGGTCTGCCTCAAATCCCTGAAGTTTTCCTGTCTCTCTGCCCCACACTTCTCATGAAAGTTGGTTGCTGTTAACGTCACCTGCTGCATTATCCCCATGGCACTAAACTCTAGACCCAGTGCTCAAATTCCCATGTTGTCCCTGGCACCATGTTCTCTTGTCTGCTGGAGTCTGCCCCTGCGTCGGCCATCAGTACAGTACTGAGATCTTGCTCTTGCTCCTGACCAGGATTGTCTTTACTGAAATCTTTGGACATACAGTAGCAGTACTTCTGATAGAGGTGAAGGAACTGGCTTGGGAAAGGGTGAGATCCTTCAGGGAAACCTGAACGTCTTTTACCCCCGTGTGGAATTTCCTATCGATTTTTCCATTTCTCATTAGCTGCTAATATGGATAACAGATAATACGTATGGGTTATTTCTTTGTTGTTGTTGAAAGTGGCTGATTTAAAGTCATTGTATAATGAAAAAGTATGAAAAGGGCATCACTTCACTACAAATGGTTCAATTTCTAAATGAATATGTCAATATTTCAAACTTATCCAGGAATCTGAAAGTCAAGAGTTGTTTCTTTGCTCCTGTGTCATTGCTGGTGATAAATAAGAAATTATAACTAGGACCTTATTTTGATGCACTACAATACAGTTCCAGACAGCCTGCAATAACATGGATATAAGTTATGATAAATAAAACCTATCACAGTAATAATAATTATTATAAGCTTGTGATATTTATCAAGTTACAGAATCAGCAGAAGGTCTTTATCATTGTTTTAAGGAATATAAGAATATGGCCCCCTTGTAACTCTCCTCTGTGTGTTGGTTTTAGAGTCAGTATTTTGTCCTTGGTTTTGACCAGCTTTCTTCCAAATTCCTTATGTAGTGGGTATCACTTTTTGATAAGGTTACAGGAAAAGCTCAGGTCATGCTTAGGCCATTGCTAAATCTATGAGCTAGTGTTTTCCAATAAAAACATTGTAAATTGTATTTTAAACCAGAAAAGTTATTAGACACACAGTTAATTAAATTGGATTAGCTATACATCGGCTGTTCAGTCTGAAAGGTTCACTTTCCTGTATTTCTTTTGGATAGAGATAAACCAGAGTGGTTTGACTGAATTCAGTCCTTTGTGAACAGTGATGTATCTTTGTATCAGCAGTAGCAAGGTAAAGACATTGTATCTGAAAATGGTGATGATGATTTTGTTGGACTTGTCTGTGTTTTACTTCAGGGGTTATCTGCTTTCACCAGCAGTTGTCAGGTTCTTAACATGGCTGAAAGGATAACTGAAGTCACAATTTGCTATTGCCACTAGTGTTATTCACAGCTGCTTGAAACCCTCTTGAGTTCGTAGAACCTGAAGATGTACCACTGGATGTAGCCAGCATTTGCAAGCTCAGATACAGGAGCCCTAGTTCAACAAAGCTTAAGCAGGTTCTTAAATCATATTGAAGGAGTTACTGTATCATTTAAATTAAGTGGAAACTTGAATGTTTTTCTGAATGTGTGAGGATCTAGGAAAAATGTATAGTAGGTCAGCTACAGCTGGATGTTACAGGTTCCTCTTAAGAACAAGACACTTGTTTCAAGTACACTCAAGTTGTGTTCATAAGCTAGGAGTTATGCCACTAGCAAAACAATAAATAATTGTCAGGGGACAATAAACTGAGAATAAAACATTTGCTGTATCTTAAGAACAAAATATAATGCACTAAGTCCTACACTTAAAAATAAATAAATATTTATCTACTAGAAATAATTTCTTGACACACAAATCACTTGCTATTCTGTTAAGTGTTTGTTTCCCTTTTAATTTAGAAGTAACCAATTTTCTTGTTAGATATTGTGTATTAAATGTTGGCTTTTTTAAATTGTCCTAAAATATAAGTCACTTTTAATGATCTGCTGAAGATGAACAGCTTGGCTTCTTCATTACACAGTCAGCCATATTTCCAGATCAGTAGTGCATATTTAGATCACAATTTGAATGGTTGTATGAAACCACTTGAAGAGTTCCAGGGTTTAATATTCTGGTTGTTTCCTGTGAAATTAGCTACAGAAATTCAAATACATTTTTCTCACACAGTGCATTATCTGCCTATTCAGAAAGACAAAGCTTTCAGAATATATACTTAAACCTAGATTTGTTTAGCCCTATTTCTTGCTAAGAAATTAAGTAGAAAATAAAGTATTTTTATCTTGAAATTTGTTGAAGTCATCATTCTATTGAGAGTTAGACAAGCCTGAGGTCTAAAGTTACATGAATTTGGTCAAACTGACCCTGAATTCTTGACTGTAAACACCATAAATCTTCCCTGCAATAATTAGTTTCACATTGTAAAGCCCATGCTGTGAAGGGTAATCCCTCATGCAACAAGTTAAGTTTCTAATTTGTTTTCCATAGCACAATGAATTCCAAAAGCTTTCACCATGTTTCTAGCGAGTCATTTATCAGCTTCATAATAAAGTATAGAAGGGACATCACAGATCATCCACAGCAGAAACCAAGTTGTGTATTTCCTTATAGCAAAAGGAGGCAACAGTGCCCTAGGGCTACAGTATTTAAAATGATTTTTTTTTTCTTTCATCATTCACTTTGTTTCATAAAATTTTAAACTTAAAAATCTCCCTGAAAAGTAATAAAAATTTATAAGTTGAGGCCATAGATTGAGTTTCTCAATTATTTTTTATATAAATAGTGTATCAGAAAGAGCTCAGTAATATGCTAGTCCTGTATTTCTCCACTGAAACACAACTTCACTGTGTTGCAAAAGGCTTTATATCAATACAGGAAAACATCGACACTGGGACTCAGCATACAGAAGTACTTAAGTACGGGATGTGCCATCTTTCATTCTGTCATGTCACTTTTCAGAACTGGTCTCTTATAGTTTTTCCTAGTCTAGAGTATAGAATTTAGCATATCTATGCTTTATAGACTAATAAAATATTTAGCATAATCCCTCTTCAAGTAGGTTTCATAACTGATTTGACAGCAGTAGCATGCATCTCTAGAATAGACATTTGAGCAGCAGCTTTTCGATCACTGCTAAATGCAGTAATATGCTTCATCCCACCATTATTCCAATGAGACCTTTTTTACTTTTTTTTTCAGTGTTTCAGGTTCATTTGAGTTTGGTTGTTTTTTGGTTTTGGGGTTTTTTTTGGGGGTGGTGGTGGTGTAAGAAACATTGTTTTGTGGTTTGTTTTTTTTTTTAGGGAAGTTGGTTTTTGGGGAAAAAATATCAGATATTTTTG
>VZRW01003937.1:0-11715 GCA_013398125.1 Aegotheles bennettii | reverse complement strand
TTTGCAAGCTCAGATACAGGAGCCCTAGTTCAACAAAGCTTAAGCAGGTTCTTAAATCATATTGAAGGAGTTACTGTATCATTTAAATTAAGTGGAAACTTGAATGTTTTTCTGAATGTGTGAGGATCTAGGAAAAATGTATAGTAGGTCAGCTACAGCTGGATGTTACAGGTTCCTCTTAAGAACAAGACACTTGTTTCAAGTACACTCAAGTTGTGTTCATAAGCTAGGAGTTATGCCACTAGCAAAACAATAAATAATTGTCAGGGGACAATAAACTGAGAATAAAACATTTGCTGTATCTTAAGAACAAAATGTAATGCACTAAGTCCTACACTTAAAAATAAATAAATATTTATCTACTAGAAATAATTTCTTGACACACAAATCACTTGCTATTCTGTTAAGTGTTTGTTTCCCTTTTAATTTAGAAGTAACCAATTTTCTTGTTAGATATTGTGTATTAAATGTTGGCTTTTTTAAATTGTCCTAAAATATAAGTCACTTTTAATGATCTGCTGAAGATGAACAGCTTGGCTTCTTCATTACACAGTCAGCCATATTTCCAGATCAGTAGTGCATATTTTGATCACAATTTGAATGGTTGTATGAAACCACTTGAAGAGTTCCAGGGTTTAATATTCTGGTTGTTTCCTGTGAAATTAGCTACAGAAATTCAAATACATTTTTCTCACACAGTGCATTATCTGCCTATTCAGAAAGACAAAGCTTTCAGAATATATACTTAAACCTAGATTTGTTTAGCCCTATTTCTTGCTAAGAAATTAAGTAGAAAATAAAGTATTTTTATCTTGAAATTTGTTGAAGTCATCATTCTATTGAGAGTTAGACAAGCCTGAGGTCTAAAGTTACATGAATTTGGTCAAACTGACCCTGAATTCTTGACTGTAAACACCATAAATCTTCCCTGCAATAATTAGTTTCACATTGTAAAGCCCATGCTGTGAAGGGTAATCCCTCATGCAACAAGTTAAGTTTCTAATTTGTTTTCCATAGCACAATGAATTCCAAAAGCTTTCACCATGTTTCTAGCGAGTCATTTATCAGCTTCATAATAAAGTATAGAAAGGGCATCACAGATCATCCACAGCAGAAACCAAGTTGTGTATTTCCTTATAGCAAAAGGAGGCAACAGTGCCCTAGGGCTACAGTATTTAAAATGATTTTTTTCTTTCATCATTCACTTTGTTTTATAAAATTTTAAACTTAAAAATCTCCCTGAAAAGTAATAAAAATTTATAAGTTGAGGCCATAGATTGAGTTTCTCAATTATTTTGAGCATAAGGCTTTCCCTTCTTCTGTAGTTCCCTGCCTCATTCAGTAGGTAATTCTGAACAAGACTGGGGTCCATGCACAGTCAAGGATTGTTCATCCCTGTGTCCTTCCTGCTGCAAGTATTTTGTAAGATGGACCAGTATAACTGTTAACTGTTGAACCTCTAATATCTGGGATAATATGAGGTAAAAGATTCTGGTTAACTTACAGTAGGCAGGGCTGTACAGTTATTTGACTACATAGTGACCTTTTTCCTAGTGANATGCATCTCTAGAATAGACATTTGAGCAGCAGCTTTTCGATCACTGCTAAATGCAGTAATATGCTTCATCCCACCATTATTCCAATGAGACCTTTTTTACTTTTTTTTTCAGTGTTTCAGGTTCATTTGAGTTTGGTTGTTTTTTGGTTTTGGGGTTTTTTTTGGGGGTGGTGGTGGTGTAAGAAACATTGTTTTGTGGTTTGTTTTTTTTTTTAGGGAAGTTGGTTTTTGGGGAAAAAATATCAGATATTTTTGACTCAGAGAGTGTCCCTTTAAACATATTTTTTCCTCCATGCTGAAGCAAAAGTAATTTCAGCCAATAGCTAAAGGATGTCAGCGAAAGACAACATTAACCATGATGTACCTTTTTTAGGATGATTCGGTTAGGTCAAAGAACGCCTTCCTTTCTGCTACAGCACATGTGAATCAAGAATTTCAGAACACAGTCCTTTTCTATAATCTTTGCAGTTTAGCCTGGCATACAACGGCACGTCAAAAATGTTTATAGGAGAATCCTGTGAATGCCAGCCTGGGACACGACTGTGTAGATCATCTCTATAGTGAATGGTGACTTATTCTATTCCAAGTTTCATTCAGGCACAGAGACCATCTCTAAACGTGCCTTTGTACCAGATACTCTGTTAAAAAAATATGCTGTCCTGATATAACTTCTGTTGGGGATTATTAAAGCACTAGATGGGTTATTAAAGGTTATACTTCACCTAGTTGCTTCCTTCCCTGCAATTTTCAAAGAAATTGTACAACTAAAACCTGTATCATGAAACAGTAAATGGAAAAAAAAGTAAGCAATCAAAAAGAGAAACAGACAAGTTGGACAAGATGAAGTTTTCAGAGACAGTATACTTGACAAATTCTTTGTGGATTTTACCAGAGAATCTGTGAGCAGGCTGTTCCCTAGTTTAACAGACCTTCCTTTGAAGGCATTCTAGCTCTAGGGCTTTGTTTCTTGCTCAGGTGGCTTGTCTGAGAAAAAAATATTCTGCCTAGCAATAACCCAGTGTCAATGACCATTATTTTCCTACCAGTTGTCTTTCAAAATAGATGTAAATCTACAGAAATTATGCTGGCTGTTGAGGCACAGCATTGAGGAAGTTGTGCTCATGAGTTGGAACTGGAAGGGCCAGAGGTCTTTATGATATACAAAGGCTGCTGTAGTTCCAGTGGCTGTATCGGGGGAAGTAGCAAGGCTGGGGTTGAATGCAAAAGCTCCGTTAGGGCAGAGCATTGATTAGCAGTTTGATTCATGCACAGATTTCAGTGCTTTTGAGAATCATGACTTAATTAGTGAGACAGCTGCTTAATGATATTTATCATCAACTTTCAGTGAATACTGAATCCAGAGCACATACTCTTGTTCTGTTTTGCAGGCTTCATCACTGAGCACCATTTGTGTATTATCAGCTTCATCACCATTAATAATTGTCACCCTAGCAGAAATAGTTCTTTCAAAAATAAAGTGTATCAATAACAAATCCAGACTTAAAAGTTAAGATCTTTTTTAAAGTCCATTTAAGGATATTCCCCACCCTGCCCCCAATTACATTGCCTTACTGCAAATGTTGAATGTTACAAGTCCTACTGTGTTACATTGGAGGACTCTGCTAGATCCCACGTGTCTCATTTTGTGCATCCTCAGTTAAGGGCTGTAAACCAAAAATTGTATTGAAGTGCTATGCTCAGTGTTACAAAGGTAAAGAGGGAATTAATCCAAGTTTTCTTGGATGAATATATACCTCTGCCTCAAGCATAAGGCTTTCCCTTCTTCTGTAGTTCCCTGCCTCATTCAGTAGGTAATTCTGAACAAGACTGGGGTCCATGCACAGTCAAGGATTGTTCATCCCTGTGTCCTTCCTGTGGCAAGTATTTTGTAAGATGGAAAGATTCTGGTTAACTTACAGTAGGCAGGGCTGTACAGTTATTTGACTACATAGTGACCTTTTTCCTAGTGAGGTTTATTAGCTTATTCTGAATATAGGCCCTGCTGAGCATTAGGCTGTTTCTTTCAAGCTTCTCTGATGTCTCTACATTCTTCTTAACAGCATCAGATGGGGTTATTAGCTTAGGCATAGCACTATTGCTCTCATCTTTTTGCAAGCTGTAACACCAACTTGTCATCTCTCATTCATCTTTTTGTTTCGGGAGGACTGCTCTCAACTCAGTGCACATCCTGCACCTTCTGCTTCCTTCCTCAATAGTCAAAAAGCCTGGAGATGTTATCTCTTAGTATCTCCATACATGTTCTTCAGAAGCTTTGAAATTTGGGGATGTATTATTTGAAAAACTACATAAATAATTTTGAAATACACAGTCCATGTTGAAAAAGCCCCCCCAAAAGATAATCCCATTGACTTAGTCTGAGGTCTAGACTTCTCAATACGAAGGTCTTTTTAGAAACTTGGTCAGGACTTTCCAGGACAGAACATCTCTTCCTTCTGGCAATGATGGTAATCCCCTACTGTTCACAGAATGCCATTTAAATTACTTAGAGGCTTTTAGCTTGCTTATGGATGACTCTTGATGAAGATTGGCTTCAGCTACAGATTCGGGAAAATTGTCACAGGGAAGTTCAAATGTTAGAACTAGTCAGCAATTTGTTGTGAATTTCTGAGAGGGGAGAGCTGTCAAAAAAGAAATCTGGCTCACCTTCAAAAAAGCTTTTACAACACAGTCTGTTTTGATCTATGGTTCAACTCAAAACTGAGAAAAAAAGATCTGAAATACTTTAAATGTCCCTGTTGACATTTTAAAAAAATAAAAAGATCTTTCATGTTCAGGTGACACTTTGTAATGAAGTACAAGCTAACCTACCTTGGAATTTGAAAACCAACTTTTAAAGTGCTTTGATTGACCCAAACTGGAGCATTGTTACATTTTTATTTGAAAATCTTCTTTTGATTTTTTTCCCCTCCCCCATTCTTCTGGGATGGGAACTATTTCTGAAATCATATATGTTTTCATGAAACAAAAAGACTTTCTCACTCAGATCTTGAATCTATTCACTAGCTGAGGATCTGCCCCATACAGGATCTGCGCTATGAGCCCCTTGAAGTGTTAACCTGATATTCTGTTGAAGTGTGGGTTAGCTATATCACTTTCAAAGGAAACAGAGATGCAAGGTCACATTCTGATGTCTATACTCACACTAAAGTAGTGCCTTGTGCTGCCTAGAAGTCACACTGATTTCATAGAAACTACTCATGAAAGAAAGTCTTCATCACCATAAATACATACCAAAATTTTTAAAAATCCTTACATACAAGTGGCACTTGCCATACATTTGGTCATGATGCAGAAGAATTCACTGATATTATGCTGCTTTATTTTAAGAATCAAAAACTGCAAGAAAATGTAGTCTTTCTCTCCCCCCCTCCTCAGCCACACAAGTTTTTTTTAATGTTATTTTGGTGAGAGAACATATCTTGCATTTGAAAGGTTAGTTTATGTGGAGTTTAACATTATACCAACTTATAAATCATATTGCAAATAAGAGCTTATCTTTTGGCTTTAGTGGCAAATGTATGTATTCTGACACCTTAGAGGATGTTTTCAAAAAACTTCTGAGCTACAGTGAATCTGTTTCTGCTGTGTTTTTACTGAGACACTGGTTCTTTAGGGAGTAGTCGTCTTCTGAAGAGAGGACAGTGGGCAAAGTGGAGGCTTAGCACTGGTAGCTGTGTGTATATTTTACATGCTACTGCCTCTCAAGACCTTGCTAAAATCCAGCAGGCTTGTCATTTAAGGAAAGCTGATATAATTGAACTTGCTTGGGAAATTTTACAATAACCTTTTGGGTATTGAATTTTTTATGCATTAATATATTTTGGATTCTTAAAGTCAGCTGGACTATGATTTGTTAAAATCGTGCACAAAGCCTGTATTTATAGTATGACTTAGTTCACTGTATGCTATGAATGTAATTCTTTTTTGGAAGTATAGCTGGAAGAACTGAAGTACAGAAATACTGTTGTACGTCAGCTGTTAATAATCAAATAAATATGATTAAAAGAGTTCTAGGACCCTTATAAACTATGCATGCAAATTACTTTTGAAATTGCTTTATTACATTCAGTTGTGACTACCATTGCTTTGAGTAACTATTCAAATCCATTGTTATGAATTAATTACAACCATAATATAGCCTTTTGATACATTTAACTTCACTTACATCAGCTAATCAAAGGCACATGTATGTTATGCTGCCACAGAATATGGAATGATTAATCTTTAATGTTCTGTTTATTTCTTTAGTGAGTCTTCTTTTTCTAAAAATAGACTGCAAACTGTTTAAAAATTGAAGAGATTTGATTGGACATCAAATGTATTTGTGTCCTTTTTGCAGCAAGAACAACTAGTGGAATATTTGAAATAAATTGGCAAGGAAGTGAACTTCTGATCCATGCACTTTAACTCCCTTGGGAGTGTGCTGTTCATTTGTTAATACACACAGCACATCATTTGTATGGAAGATGCCAATTCCTGCTGTGTTTCTCTGTTTTTCTTTCATTTGCATGCAAACAGACAGTACTTGAGTTCTACAAATTTAACTGCTGTGATCCATGGGAAAATTTGCTGCATTTGCATGCATAAATATATGCAGGGTTCCAAAGAGGAAAATTTCATATTAAAATGTGTACATTTATATGTAGTCAATTAATGGGAATATGTACATTAAATAAAAAATTAAAAAGCCAGGGTGAACGTAACATGCATTTTACATATCTGATATTTAGGCCTGATGTGTGTGCTCTGTGGCTAAGCAGGGATGGAAAGCTCATTTGAAAACATTCTCAGACAGTTGACATTGCTGCTATTTTTATCCAAAACTCTACCACATTTATTTTTTAGGGCTGTTTTTCTAACTGAGCAGTAATCAGTCCCTTGTGGTTTATACAGTGAACTGAACTGTACGTACATCTTGCCTGTTTGTGAGCCAGAAACAGGAGAGCTGTCCTTGTTAAGTGCTAGGGCTTGAACCCAAAGAGTAGATGGAGAAAATCAACCAGTAGCCATGGTCTGTTAATAACAGCTTGAAAAAGCAACCAAAAGTGAAGGGGCTTACAGAGTGAACTGCTAGTAAAAACACAAATGACACACAGCCATGAATGAACCAAGGCTGGAAAAGGGAGAAAAAATCTGAGTACAAAAAAGCCAGGTTCTGGAGCTGCCCTCCAACAGGAATTTGAACAGCAGGAACCAAACTGGTACTTGTGTAATTCTTGAGGAGGAATTCCTCTTGATGGAGAAATTCTGTGATATGGTTGCTGAAATCATAGAAGTGCAGGTGCTCCTTCCCTCTGGTGTATGTTCTAGCAGATTCAGGGACACTGTAACCTGTGTATCACTTATACTTCCCTAAAAGGTTCACATGGAGGTAGGAACCAATATGAGCCTTCCTGTTCGCAACCTACAGTGGGATTCCATTTCTTAAATCAGAGTAACAAAGATGGGAACAAAACATTTAAAGAAATATTTTTTTTTTCTTTTTAAATATATGCCTCCTCCTCATATAGGGCTTACTGTTTCCTCACAGAATTGCAGGCCTAGCTAGTCACCACAGCAGAAAGCTGAAAGTCTGCTCCCCTCCTCTGAACACCTTGCTCTGTCCTCACCTCCCTCATGCTGCAGTTCTTTGTAAGATGGCAATTGTTACTCCCTTTTCCAGTGCAAAGTACACAAAATCCAGAGCCGTATCTGATTCCTGCTGTTAATCCCAGTGTAGAAGTTGACATAAACTAGTAACAAATGACTACAGAATAGCTTCAGGCCTATCATGTCAATGTCTTTAAAAATCAAGTACGAGGCAAATGAATAGAAGCTTAGTTGTTTGAGTGTAAGTTCCCCAATTTAAGCTTTGCTATCGGAGCAATATTTTAAAGCTTCAAAACTAATTTTTGAAATACCTTAGTACCAGATTTTTCCAGTGTATTTAGAATGCTTCTATTCAAATCACTTCATGGTGAGTTTTTCCCAGATAACTTTTCTTTGTTTATATTCTTTCTCTTTTCCGATTTTACTATCAGGTTATGAAACTGTGACCTTTCTTTGCCCTTAGCTATGTATCCTAAATATTACGTTTTATCATCTATACAACAGAGTCAGATGATGTATATAAACCAGTTGGTCAGTTTAAGAAAAATATATATCCCTTCAGCAGTCTCCCAGTGAATGCTTGAACTTCCTTGATTATGAAAGCAAAGGCAACACAGAATCAAACAACGGTTCAATTTCATGCCTCATTTCAGACATCATTAAATATATTTAGTTTCACCTCATTTTCATCAAGGTCCCAAAAAGAGACAGGAGCCCTGATTAATATATATTGCAGCAAAAGAGGAAGAGGGGAAATTTAATTAATAATTTATTTTCTGATTTCTTTGCTGCTTTTTCTGTTGTTGTGCACCTTTTTATTCCTCCCTTTTTTTTTTGCTATTATTCTTTCCTTGTGTTTATTCCTCTTGTTGCTGCTGAGGACATGGCACACTTAATAAACCCCTGGCAAAAATCAGCTCAGCCTTGCAAAACTGCCCATGGTTGTTTCTTCTAATGGATTACTGTTCTCAGGAGAATTTCTGCACTGCCTGACCAACACCTTGGCACTATTCCTCTTTGTTTTCCAAAAGGGTAGAAGACCCCAAGCAGAGTAACTATTGGATGTTATTTACTTCATTCTCTAGTATAGAAGAAAATATTAGCACCCTGCTTTATAGGCTCTTTACTGTTCTTCCCTGGTATGTGTTTATAGCCAGTGGCCAAGGAGATGAAAACCTGTTTACAGCACTCGGATGCTGTTGAACTCATGGGGAAATATTTGCTGACTATGATGGAGACTGAATTTTCACTCAGTAAGTATTAGATGTGAGAAAGCCAGGACTCCATTGTCCTCCATCGTCCTTCCTTTAGGAAGATTCAGGTACAGCAGTCTCCAGGAAGAAGCTGTTCTGTCACTATATTGGATCCAAATTACTGATCCATAGGGTATGGTGTCCTGTCTCAGAGGCTGGCTGATGACAACGGTTGCTGTAGAGATTTGTGAATATTTGTGTAGTAATCAGTTGCATGTTAAAATAAAATTGGTAACATGGAGGAAGATAACACAGAGAAAAAGAAAACCTTTCTGGGTCTTGCTCATTGCTGTGGGATGTTGACGTTATATGACCACCAGAAAGAAGTTTTCTCACTGCTAAGCCACTTCCATCAGTGCTTCAGATGTGTTTGCATCCACTAACTGGAAGGGATGGTGGGCCAGTGAGAGCTCTTATCTCAGTGGGCTGGAAGCCACATGATGGCACAGGCAGAGGTGGCAAACAGCTCTCACAGTGTTGCTTGTAGCACCTCAGCTGCCAAGCAACCTGCATAGGAAATTTATTGTACCTGAAGGAGTAATAAAATCTTGGTACAAAGTACTGTCTGCGTAAACTGCTCTGAATCTTCAAAAAGCCAGTGCTCCAAAGAGTAGAGGCTTTGTAGTTGTTAGAAATGTGCTGCTTTATCACTGGACATAAAACTTGAGAATTTTGGTTTGTCTTCCTGTAGTTTTAATCAGTTTGATGTTTGTCTAACCTTTCCTTTTCTTTCTCCTGACTCCACTCGTTTGATGTTTTTCTCCTTCCGCTGAACATTGGCCCCCTTTTCGTGACATTTTTTTATTTCTTGGACTGTCCCTTTCCCCACCCAGCAGCCATGCTCCATGTACTGTCTGCTTTGGGACCTGTTGTATCCTAGGAAAATCTTGTCCATTGAAACCTCATTCATGTGCACTGCAAATGAGATTTCGGAGGCCAATGGCCTGGGCACACAGATGAATTAAATACTAACCTAGATGAAGTTACTTAAAGGAAGTACAGCTAATTCAGTATTACCCGTACCTGCAGGTTTTTCCAAGAAAATGTTTTGTGAAGTGCTTTTGTGGCTGTTGAATTCTGAAAATGTTGGAGAAATTTTTATTAAGCTAGTTACATGACAGGAAACTGTTACACTGAACTTTAGTTTTGTTTATGCAAAATCCAAAGGAATGAGAGAGACAAGGACTTCTCTAAGGGACATTGTATCTAGCATCAAAAACGAAAGCTTACCTTGATGATTTACATAAATGCTACAATATGCGATTTAAATGAAAGTTAGCATTTCATATTTTAAGTGCAACCTCTTGCCTGTATCATATGGAGATTTGAAGCAAGTCTTGCAAAAATTCCTTGCTCAGCAAGCTCACTCTTAAGCTAACAGCTAATACAGTGCAGAGATCAAAAGGGTTGATTCAGTTTTTTTTGGAACCTGCACATTTAGATAAGATCTACATGAGACTAAGCTGAATATTTTTCGTGTTACATCTGTGGTTTACCAGAAGTGACAGTATCACATAATTAGTGATGTAACGTTTGAAACATTTAGTAAAGTCACATGTGGATCTAATCTTTATGCCTAGTGAAACTGTTATATATTTGTATAGAGTGGAACGTCTTTTCTGTAATGTCTTTATAGCTCATAGTTGATTGGAATGATGTCTATTATAATAATTGTATGCCTAAGGGTAGAACTTATTGGACATAAGTGAACTAATATCTCTTGAATTCTGGTTGATTTTGAAGCCATAAAAAAAGCTAAGCTTTGTCACCTGCTAAATCACGTACCTAACTCAAGTAGTCCATTTCTTAATCTCTTAAAATGTAAATAGCGATATGTGGTTTTTGATTGGTAATGATAGTTAGAAGATATAATAACTATCACTGTGATATACTGTAAGATAATTAACTAGCAAAATCTGAAGGCTCATTTATAGTGGAATTGAAAATTAGTTGTTTGCATTTGTAATTATTTTTCCTTATTTTAGTCTCATGCTGTAGATACCTTGTAGCACATTCTGAAGTGCCTGGCTTTTATCAACAGCAGAAATTTTGCGTTTTCCTTTCTGGGCAATTTCTGGGTTTCACTGTGTGGCCTAAATGGCTCATGACTCAACAGAAGGAAAGATTCCTCTGTGTTGTGGAACAGGAGGGAGGCACCTTCTGTGTGCTGTGGACAACTTCCCGTGCTTCAGTGCTCATTGGGGCACTATGGGAATAACAAGAGCACTATTTATTTGTGTACGTTCTTCTACAAAATACTTCCTTCCTAAGTAGAAAGAACATTTCTTTCCTAAACTGTCTCTGGAGCTTCTAATAGTGACAGAGGGTATGATGAGAGTGCCCTCATTTCTGGCACTGCAGAGCTTAAATGCACTGACTCTTAATTCAGTGTCTGCAACAAACCAATGATTTAGGTTTGATCTTTTTGTATGTTCCAATTTTTCTTAGATCTTCTCTTTCCTCTTCAGTGTTTAGTGGTTGCATCCCTTGCATATTCTCTCTTTGGCAATATCCAGTATTTATATTGTTTCCAGTCAAAAAATTTTGTCAGTTGTAATACTAGTTTTGTGTGTTATTGCTATTAAGAAATAGTGGTGGGCAACTTTCAGTTGTCTGTTTGAATAAGCGGAAGTGAGGCATCTTTTTTGGAAAGTGCTTTTGATCTATTGATTGAAAGCTCTGTATTAGAGGTAAGTAATAGCAATGTTTACTGTTGGCTATTGTCAGTCTGCCAAACTAACGGATGTTTGCCAAGCAGCAACTGCTTGCTTGATACTTTATATGCATCTGCTGGTGTGCTTCCTTCCACTGGCATTATCAGGAATATAGGCCTCTTGTTCTGATTCACTGTTTGCTTAATACAGTTATCTCCCTGTGTATGTGTGTGTAAAAACAAGGAAAGAAGGACACTGAATTATCCTTCAATTTCTCATTACAGTAAACACTGGAAAAGTAGCATCAATAGGGTTGGCTGCTTGAAGCTGACTGTGACATGAAACACTTGAAAAACTCTCAAGGTTGGTTTGCTGCTGTTTCTTGAGAGCAAGTCATGCTGTGTCTTAGTTCTGTCAACCATAGTTATGAGAAACACTTGTTTTTGTTGGACTTTTTTTTTAAATACTGGCAGGTTCCTTGCCCTTATTTTGCTGTATTTTTCTCCCTAAGTGGTGTGGTATACCACATACAATCAATTCTCAGTCATTCTGAGAGTTACTGAACAAATTTTAAGATGTGTTTCATAGTATAAGTTGTGGCATATGTGCAATAATGAAAGATGACTAAAGACTTAGTTGT
>VZRW01003935.1:0-16326 GCA_013398125.1 Aegotheles bennettii | reverse complement strand
AGAAGGACCCATTCCCTGATCTACTCGAGAAGGACCCATTCCAATAACTGTTTGAGAAGGACTCTGTACATTATCTGCTCAAGGAGGACCGTGTTTCTCATCCTCGTCAGAATTTGCTCCCTGACCTTGGTTCTCCCCTAATAAATCTCTTGGAGATTTTATATGGGGATGAGGGCCAGGAACTGACTTCCTCTTTTTCTTTGCTTTGCTCCTAGTCACAGGGTCCACAANTCAGCTTGATAGAAAAGGGAGAGGTATAATTTCCCAAGGTAAAACTGAAAGTGTATTTACCAACAAAATTCACTATGTCCACACAAAAAATCACTGCAAAATGTACCACAGTATAGATCAGTATTAAAGACCATATCACAACTACGACTCTCACCCAGCACTTACCATCAATAAAGCACAAAACAACACTAAGATCAGCTGAACAGTAACATATCGCATACCCTACATACCACATGTAGGGCAGCATAGTGGTAAATAACTCTAACCATGATGTGAGTTGCCTGTTTAATTTCCAACCCTTTGAGATTCTCAAAGGAAAAATCTGATACACTCTCAACTGAGGTATCTGGGTTTCCTCCCACCGGAGTTGGAATTCAAACTATTCAGGAAATTAGTCAGAACCTGGGCTGGAGCTCATCAGCCCAAGCCCCACGTTGGGCACCAATAAATCTGTCAAGGTTTAATGCTGGGCCAGCAATTAAACAAATGACAGATGCTCTCTTACCCCTCTCCCTTCCCAGAAAGGGAAAGAGAATAAGGGAGAGAGACTTATGGGTTGGAAACTAAACTACACAGCTTTAATGAAAACAACAATAATGATAAAGAACACAATGAAATATATACAAGTATATACAAAACCAATATCATGCTTTCCCCCCCCCCTTAAGCTCACGTCACCACTAAGGCTGCAGGATCAGGATCAAAGACAGAAGAATGGACAGAATCCTCCCAGGATGCTGGCCATGGACGAAGAGAGCTTGACGCATTTGATCCCTCAGATTTATACTGAGTATGACACTTATGGAATGGAATACTTAGTTTGGCCAATTTGGGTCACCTGTCCGGTCTGCTCCTCCCCACAGAGGGGTTGCAGGTGTGACCCCTTTTCCTCCCTTTTGTTTCTGGAGCATAAGATGTTCAGCAGCACCAAGCAGTGGCCTTGGTTCTGCATACCATTCTCCAGCAGTAACTATAAACATCGAGCATTATCAGTCCTAGAGGCAGACGCTGACTGAAAAACATGCAGTTAATTTCAGCAAGTGCAGCTACTTAGAAAATACTTAACTGAAAAGTGAAATTGCTAAAAGAAAATTGGTTCTGTCCTGGCTCAAACCAGCACAGTTGTTTGAAGACTACTCCAGTCACATATCAAAAACTGCTTGCAGAAGCTGTCCTTGGCAATGATGATGGTGTCTTTTAAATAGCGATAGTGTCTTCTAAATTTTAATAAAATGACAATTTTAATATTTTGGTTTTAGTAGGAAAACTAGAGATTCTAATATATCACTAATGCATCTCCATATGTGTAAGGAAGGTAATTGCACATATAGTGTGATAAGGGATTTAAGCAATTCAGGTACAGTAGAAGGAGCTGCATGTGGGCTGTAACTTTGCATATGTAGATACATGGAATTTGAGCAACATCTGTGAAGTCTGAATTGAAGAGAAAATTAGGTTAGTTATCTTTTTAAATTATTTTTTTATTTTTATGTTAGCTCTATGCTTATCTGTATTTAAAAATATTTTTAAAAATTATACAAATTACATATTGCACTTGTTTATTTTCCTGTTTTTTTAACTCTTTAATTCTATCTGGTTTTGTTCTAAATTTTCTTTTATGAGAATGATGAAAACTTTCCTTTTGAGGTTGACCAGAGTGCTTTTGTGGATTGGTTGTCAAGTCTTGTCCTCATGGCAATAAACAGAGACGTTAAATCACAGTGAGAATCCTTTGTAATTCTCTAATTATGAAAAATGGTTTGGACAAATGAAAGTGAGTGACTGGAGACTTAAATTCCAACAAGTCTCTTCTTGCATATATAGGACTGAGTAGCTAATTTTCTTTTTTCATTTTAGAAGCATATAGTTCAGTTCTAAAGATACACTTAAAAAACAATGTTTAATTTACATGATAAATGTTCCGTGACATTTTCATAAACAAAATCATATTCTAACAAAGTACTGCTCATTTTTTTAAGAATGTTTTTCATAGTTTCATAATTCTAAGAATACTTTCCTTTCCTGTACATTAAGCATGAATCAAAGATATATTTTGTTCTAATGATTTTGAGTATTTAAGCATATCTTGGATTTCATGACTGTCATTTTACTTTTGTCTGAGTTGGACGCATCGGCAAAAATAAGAATTTTATTAAGGTTTCTATTCAAGAAGGCATGAACAGCTATTTCTGGAAAATTAATCATCTTCTATAAGAAATGGACAGGGATTTTGGTAAAGATGCAACATTATATTTTTCAAAAAAGTATGTTTCTCTTTGACAGCTTTCCTTGTCTTTTTTTTTAACTTTTTCTTTCTGTGACAGCTTTTTGGAAAGGCTAAGTAAGAAACTAAAATTGTGAAATCTTTGTCGATTTATTTAAACATATTTGAATTATTATTTTTAACAAAAAATTAGGAATGCTTTTGCTTTCTTCACTTTCAATGTTCAAATTGACAAACTAAAATAGGCAGTAAAAATGACAATTTTATTTTTTTCTTTAACCTTACATTAAATATTTATGTAATATTCTCTAGTTCAATCAAAAGTTCCAAAAGACTTTGAAATAAAAACTATTTTCAGTGTCATTTGGCTTAAAGAAAATAAAAAGCAAAAGGTTTTAAGGACCTCAAGTGAAGTAATGGGGTTCATTCTATAGACAAAACTTATAGTCATAGGCTTTTAATAATGCAGTGTGAAATTATTAGAAAATACTCATAAAAATAATAACCTACTTTGTATATAGTTATCAAAATCCCTCATAAGTTTTTTTTCATAACGGTATTAAAACATAATTTCTTTTTATACTGTTTTTCCCAGAGAATGACCGAGTAATCTCATTTAAAGAGTATTAAAGAGGGCAAACCCCAGCATTTGAAGATTTTTTTTTTTTTTGTTTGAAGGATTTTGTGCCTCACTGACGTTTAGTTCCCATTTGCCAGTATGAATAAAAAGATCAGGTATTTATTGTCACTTAAAACCGACTCACTGCAGTGAGAACCCAAATACCTTCTTGGGCAAACCATTTAGCTACTTTTTTCTAGTCATAGAAAATATTCCTTTAAAAAAAGATTAAAATGCTTGAGAAACTAATTTGTCAGTAAGTGTTTGAGTTGATAAAAAACCAGATCTGACTGTTTGAGAACACTGTTGGTGTTTAGAAGGTTGTCTATGGATTTTTGAACACTTAGTCTTGGAAAAGAAAAGTTTCTAAAAATAGTTGTGCACCTTTCTCATGGGGGAAAGATGTTTTTTTTAGCATCTGAAATTTTTCTGATTTCCCAGAATACTAATTGTGAGTGATCATCTAAACCTAATTTTTTATAATATTGTATCCTGTAGTATCATGGCCTGACTATAATTGACTCCTGATACTTAATTGGTTGGAGGAATAGTTCTGTTCCACAAGTTGCTAGATATGAGTGAGAGCCTGCATTTTATTAGTGGTCAGAGTGTTCCTCGTTTCCCATAAAATCATTTAGAAATTATTTTAAATTATTTTCTGTTGGTTTTGAGGACAAGCTTTCATATTCACACTTAAAGACTCAAGGTTTTTTCTGAATTTTACTTCCTTCTTCTGAGATTTCTCAGACAGCAACAGTGATGAATTAAAATGAATATTTGAATTAGAGAACAGTCAGGATTCACATGAGGTGGATTGAAACATGATTTTGTATTCTATTTGAACAATAAAAATTACTTAAAAGACTGGATAATAGAAAATTTGATAATAGCTATTAATATGTATTGCTAGGGAAGAGTATTACAATTTATTTACCATGACTTACTTTGTAGATGATAGCACATGAGAATGACCATAATCTTATAGCTTGGTAGCAACGTGATTGAGCCACCAATGCAACAGGGTGGTATAGCAGCAGATGCTCTCCAGTCTGTCAAATCAGGTATTTCCAGCAAAAGGAGAGGAGTTGGTGTCACTGCACATGGACTTGTGAGGTTTCTTCTATACCTTTATTCCATGCATTTCTGATCACCCAAGAAAGATTAGTTCTAACTGGAGCAGTTGCAGGGAGGGCTATCACAGTGATGCCAGGAAGGGATCTATTTCACAAGAGGATTTGAAGTTGTTTTAACAAATAAAATGAAAGCTGAGATGATACAAAATTGCTATCTACAAATATACTAAAGGGAATAAATATAAGTCAAGAAGATCAATGCATGTTGCTGTTCAGTACTGGCACAGAACAAATGGTATTATCTGATTATGAAATATGGAAGAAGTTTTCTGGCAGTTAGGAGGGAGTATCTGGAACAGACTTTCAAGGGGAATAGCAAGCACAGAGTTTTGTGGAAGCTTTTTGTTTTGTTTTTACAAAAGTAGAGTAAGAACATCAATAACATGGAAAATATTTTAAGAACTCGTTTATGGAAGAAGTTAACTAGATTTGTCTGAAAGCATTCCATGGTGGTGGAAAGCTGGATTTGATGGCTCTCAGTTCTGTATTCCATGTTTGGCTATTTTTCTATTAATTTTGAAACATCCTTTTAGTATATGTGTTTATAGTTCTTGTCAGAGGCTTTCTGTTTTAATCTTTGTTTACCTATTTGTGGGTTTACAGATGATAATTTTCTGTCATAGAACTATTAAGAAAGTTAAGTTTCTGCTTAAGTGCTTCAATTATGAATGAGACAAAAAAGACCTTAAACACTGTTACTTGAATTAGGGCCAGAGAGATTAAATTATTTGCTTGAGTTAATGCAGGAACTTGTGGGATAGCAGGAAACTGAATTTGGTTAGTTATTTGTCCAACTGCAAAATGTTTCTTTTCTATAATTACATTCTCACTTTAAAGTTTTTAGTGTTTCTTTCACTATGTTCATCAGCCTGAGACCTTTTATACATGCGTATCTTTCCTACCAAGGATGCAGCAAATTACTAGTACAGATTAGATAGCAATTTGTAACATTAAGAATTGAACCACTCTTAAATTTTTAACAAACAATGCTGAAACTTTCCTAAAAGTGATTATGTTGGTTTGAATTATCACACATATATAATATCTCACATAAAGTTTTAACATAAATGGTTGAAATTAAAGGTCCCCATTTTTCTTTTTCATGAGGGGCTATTATGTAGCTAGGATATCTGGCTGAGGGCCATACAACAATATTAATTTCCCATTAATTGCTGTTGCACCTGAAAATGGAATACAGTGATGTTGTACCCCTAAAAGAGACCAGGTAGCTTGTAGCATCTGTAATGTATGCTTGCAGAGCTAAGATTTGGTTGTCAGACAGGTCCTTTATCAGGCAGATACTGGTGTGGATGAATGAAATTTTGAGTTGCTATAATGTTATTAGCTGATATTTCTGAAAACAGCCCATTTACATCTCTATGCAGTCTTTAAGTCTGTGGACTTAAATTTGGGAACATCATTTTTAAAGAAAAAAATGTATAAATATATGTGAATTTCACAGTTGACTGACAAAGCAAAGTGTGGTAGAAGTTTGAATGATGTTGCATTAATTGCAAAAAAAATAATATTTTTTTCCCTATGTTTTGGGGTTTTTTATGATGAGAAAATCCTTTGAAAATGCCAAAACACAGGATGCCCAGCCTGGCAAATGAATATTATCACTCTCATATTAAAAACTGGATGATTCCAGAGAATCAGTCCTTTTGTCTTGAAAACTAGCCTCTAATTCATTTCAAATATTCTATCATTATGTCACTTACTCTTTTGGTCACAATTAGTAACTTAATATGGATGCAGAGTAATAGAATGGCATAGCAAGACATTCTGGTGTCACGCTGGACTGAAACATAAATTATACATTATTGACTGTAAGATTTATGATATTCGCCTATTGATCCTTTCAGGCTAATAATTGATATACAAAAGATGCATTCAGTAAGTATACAATATAGTAGAAGAAATTTTAAAAATAGAAATTACAATAATTAATTCACAAGCCTTCTGTCTATCAATCTCATATGGAAAGAAACATAATTTAGAGAACTGTTTCCTTAAGTGTTTAATTAAGCTGTGAGATCCCTGTCAAAGGATAATGATGCAGGTGCTAAAAGCTTGCATGCTATAAAAAAGGGATAGGACAATTTATGAAGTAAAATCTAGTAAGACTATTTAGTATAAAAGGCAGCACTGTGGCTTAAGAAGTCTTTAGCTGCAAGCTGTGCTAGGGGCTGGTGAAGCATTTAAGGAAATATCACTGCACTGCCTACTATGTTTTGTCTTCCTGGATATTTGCTGTTAACCTTTGTCCAAAACAGGGTATTGAGTAAGATGGATCTTTGGTTTGATTCAATACAGATATCTTTCTGTTTTAGTATAATTATATTTAAGCATATGTGATAAATAAAACCTAGGAAACCCATTTCTGGCTATTAATTACAGATACATTTTTCTCCTTGAAGAAACCACTATAATGTAAAAACCTACTAGGAAATTTTTTTTAAAGTGTATAGTTTGCTAGGTTCTTTATTTCTCCTTGTTAGACATCCCTTTTTAATGATTGAATGTCTATAATATAGGAACTAGATCCCCTTTCACGAGAATGGTAAGGTAGATCAATCACAAATCTTCAGTACAATTTAGAATTGCATTCATCCTTCATCTCAGAGAAACTATCAGAGATTCATTTTTTGAGAATGTAGAGAACTTGGATGTGGCCCTAACTCTTCTTCTGCACACAGGTTATAGAGCTACATGGCTTTGAATTCCCTCCAAGGTGAGACAGCACATAAGATCCCCTTGTATATCAGTATTGAATCTCATCTGAATGGCCAACTGTATTGATCAGTTAATTCTTGTTTGGCTGAATGAAAGAAGATGATTTGAGTTCTCTTTGGTTGTTTCTTGTGTCACTTTTCTATGTCAGACATGACAAATAAGCACTAAAATATATATAAATATTTTAATCTAGATCTTTTTTTCTCCTGTGAAAGACTCCAGAAACAATGTTGCTGTAAAATTCAATATATTCTGATTAGATAGAACTTGTTTTCTTAAATTTTCTTATGTTCTTCCTTTCAAAATGAAGTGCTAGATAGAGGTTATGAGAATTTTGGAGGAAAAACTGGGAAAAGTAATTGTAAAAGTAATATAAAGGCCTGTGGCTTGACAGATGTTCTGCTTTGTTAAGAAGGTTAACTATGTAATAAAATATATAAAATATGATAAAAAGCACTGATTTATCCCCTTCACTTTTTTTTTTATTTTGTAGAGGATCTCCTCAGTTAAGTTGTCATTACAAGAGGATCAGTGTATGTAATTTCAATTTCAACTTAAGTGGCAGTTTTCACTGTAGTTTCTAGATGACGTTAACAAAACAGCTTTTAGACTTTTTGGATTGAAGATAAGAAAATACTAATTTCATTATGTATCTTCAGAGAATCAAGTAGTAGAGTAAAAGAGCGGTAGGGAGGTTTTACACTACTCACTATAAGACTTGTCACTTCAACAGTCACAAAGAGTAATCCAATGCCATGGATTTTTTTTTACCATGTGGAAAAAATATCAAGTATTAAAGATGTCTAAAAGTGCATGGCTGCAACTTCTTCTGTTGATGTGTTCAGTTTTAGCATGTAATATTTAGTGTACCAGACTGATTCTAGCTTTAATCATAAAGTCTGTGATATTGTTCTCATTATCCTGGAGTTGTGTGTTGTTTTTTTTTTCTGTTTTCATTTAGATGCAGAGTCTGAAAGGTGGTACAGAAGCTATAGCCCATTTGGACCAGTTAGAAGCTGATTATTATGATCTACAGCTTCAATTATATGAAGTGCAGTTTGAGATCTTGAAATGTGAAGAGCTGCTGCTGACAGCACAACTTGAAAGCATCAGAAGACTGATGTCGGGTATTTTTTATGTATTTTAATTAAGACATAATCTGTAAAAGATAATTCTCTTCCTAAGAGTCTAGTAAAGCCTGTGGGAATGAAATGAGAAGAGTTCCTTTATCATGTGAAGAGCTGGCTCTTCTAACATAAGTACCGTTAAATTAAAATTTACACCTGTTCATAAGGTGCATACAGTAGTTTTGGTCTGGTTCTCATTGTCTGTGTTTGGAAGTAAGCATATGAGATACTATGTAAGGTTTGGAAAACTAAATTTAGGGAGGAGGAAATGTTTAAATTACTGGACTTGTCTCATTAAAAACAAATTGCATTTGCATTATTAATTTCTTTGAAGTGATTGGTTTTGAAAAGGTATTCCTGCAAATCAGAATCCTTCAGCTAAACTTTGAAGCTTGTTGTATTGTCATGTCACTGATTTAGAGCAGTGATGCAAACCTTATGTTTTGAGAACCTACTATATCCCATGTACTTACAAAGTATGGAAATGGTGCAGGTAAACCTTACAGCATTTTGAATCCATTTCTGCCCTTTGGACCTTTTTTTATACTTAATGTTTTTATTCACACAAGCTCTGTTTTATTATTTAGTGCATAGGGCTTGCATAGCAAATTTTTTTATGGATAGAAAAGTTGCTTAAGAAGAGAGATTTTAAACTGGGTTGTATTGTGAGTTGCCTCTGGAAAAAGAAAAATCATAGATATCACATATTCTTCTCACTGTTGTGTGAATCTCCTTTCAGGCCTGTGATGGCAGCGACATTATCTGCATTTATGGAGGATGAGGATTGAAAACTCTGTAAATGACTTCAAAGAAATGTGACAGCTTTGCCTCTGTGAAGAGCTAATTAGCGCTTTATAGATAGATAGTTGTTTGTACTTGGGAAATCAGACATTTAATTTTGGTACTGAAGACACTGTATGGTTTTCTTACCTGCAGACCAAAGGAAATCCCTTAAACAGGAGGCTGAGAAGAAATGTGTATCAAAATCTTTTCTCATGGATGTAGTGATAGTAAAACCTAAGGGCCCTCAGAGATTAAGCTTGCTGTAAAAACACCATAGGTCATTGCAACTTGTCACTAATGTTTTCTCCAGAAATCTCAAAAGAAACCCCCAACCTGACTGAAAATAAAACCCGCAGTCAGGTAAACAAACAACCCTCTCCCATGACAACAACGTAGTTCACTGTTCTGGCTTCCTTTGGTGTTTAAAATTTTTTAATGTAAAATATTCTTTAATATGAAATCTAAAAGGATTTTTTAAAATCAAAGACAGCTGTCTATGTTAGAAGGAATTTTAACAACTCTCAGTTATATTCCATAGGATAAAAAGCAAAAAATACAATTCCTAAATTGTATTTTGTTCAAGGAATGAAATTGCTTCTTCAGACTTTACTCAGGCAGGGTGAATAGAACAGTTAATCTTGTGAAGAATGTGATATTGAATTGGCTATATCTCTTCAAGACTGTTCTGTACCTAATCTGAATGAAAGCGTCTCCAAAATATAGTGGTCTTTTAATATGTATTGTTTTGCTATGGATTCAATTAGAAAAGAATGGTCAATTGCATCTTCTGTTATGCTTTCTTTTTAAAGTGTAATTATAGTCAGTAAAGTAATAGCCTTTTAATTGAGCACATCTGTGTGATTTGAAATACATATGACTTCTAGAAGCTATTGCTATTCTTTACTCTTTGACTTCATTGGTTCTGCAAAGATATTTTTGAGAGTTTTGAATTCTGTTCTGATTTGAGGGACATCTGCAGAACTACTAATGAAGTCCCAGCTGAGAAATTTTTGAGAGCATAATTTGATTTGACTGCCAGTTTGAATTTGCAAGGTCATAAGCTAGAAGAAAAACATTCTTTTGCAAATAAAGCACATTGGATCTGAAAAGTATCAAATAATAATAGATTGTCATATTAGAAACAACAGTAGTAGTTTTTTACTGTCATTAACCAAATAACTGCACTGTAATTCACAAAATGTGAATTTATTAGGTTAGAATTTTAAAGGGTCTTATCCTATCCATACAAACTATCCATACATCCTTGTAAGAAGTCTTTTGTGGTGGATGCATTGCTATCAACAGAGAATGTGATAGTTGGTTCCTGCTTTGGTTGGGGGGCGGGTTGAACAAGTGCAAATGGTGTGGATAGTATCTAAAGAGGAATAATTCTATTTGTTTTATTGTAAGTGGTGGAGTTGTTAGAAGCTTAAGCACTTTACCATATATAGGCATTTGAAAAGCTCAAAAGCTGTTTGTAGAAAACTTTTGGAATGTTTGATGGAGGTTGCAATAGAGTTGCCAAGGTTTTTTCTCAAACAGTAAATCATAAATTAGCATTATGTTTTAGAACTGGTAGACCTCACTCATTTGGGGTTTCACTTGTAAATTCCTATCTTTAGCTGCATGAAAGTGTGCTAAAACAAAATTTGAATGTAAATTCTTCCATTTTATAACTGTGTAGCAAAATATAGTTGTTGTTAGCCATGAGTTTTGTTTTTACTCACTGATGTCTTAAAGTGGGTTCTAATGACTTGCCTGTTTTACGAATGGATGAAATTTTAGGTATTTTATTTTTTTTAATGAGCACTAAAGTAAAGACTCAAGTAGGTCTTTCTTTTCTGGTCCTGTCATATCCTGTGCTGAGCTGAGCATGGCACAACCAGAATTTTGGTTGCAGAAGGGACCTTACACACAAATAACATGAAGTGACAACAGCTTTTAAAATGGACAGTGTTCTGAAGAAAACACTGCCTCTGCCCCTAAAAAATCTAGTAGCAGAAGTAGAAGGAAGTTACAGTCTTCCTGAAAGGTATTTGATAATGGTGAAATGAGAAGGTTTGGTGGTGCTACAGAGTAGACACTTGACAGTCATGCCAGCTATATCTACCTGTTTCAGCCAGCAGTAATGCATATCCCTCTTGGTGTATTACAAAAATAACCTACTTGGTATGCCAGTGAAATAAGGAACAAGAGGCCTTTGCTGCTTCTTCATCCCAACATTTCGCAAGGATTTATAATCATCACTTCTGCTTGGCAAGAGATGAGAAGGCAACATTCAGAAACAAGCTCAATGTTATACTGAATGCTTCACTCAGGAGGCTCAAAATTCTGAGTGTTGATACAACTATTAGTAATGACCTCCTTCCCACTGCAGCCTCTGAGCAGTAGTAGTGACTGGGAGGTCAAAAACCTCCTAAGAGAGGATTTTGGGGGTTTTGTTGTCTAATTTCCCTTTCATGAAATTAATAGTAGGCTGTGGCAGAAGAGTCTCGTGCCAAAGACTTGAGAGAGTCTGTATATCCTGAACTTTGTAGTGAAGACCAGAGGATATTGCTGCACATCATGGGTCCCATGTATTAGTTAAGAGACCCAAAGATGTGTGGATATTGTGATCAAGTTAGACTACAGACACAAGTGTACATTTACAGTTGCATTTGTTCTATAATGCTCTGAGCTTACCTGAATACCAGGCTGTTCTTCATATAAACTTTAAAGCCCTACAGTACTTTGCTCTTTAGTGCTTTTCCTCTGACCTTTTGATTTTCTCTTCCTCTGAAAGGACTATAGCATTCTTATACAATTGCAACTCATTGGGGGGGTTGTTGTTGAACAAAACAAAATGTTAATCAAATTCAAACTATTGAATTGACTTTTTCATTGCTGACGTTTCTAAAACAGAGAAGAGAGATGAAGTGGTATATTATGACACTTATGAAAGTATGGAAGCTATGCTTGAAAAACAAGATATAGCAACATCTGTACACTTCCAAAAAGAGGAGCTGCAGAAGTTACAACAAAAAATCCGCCAGCTGGAAGCAAGGCGTGGACGTATTTCAGCCAAGAAAGCGTACCTCAGAAATAAGAAGGTATTATGAAATTGCAAATTTCTAGCATAATTAGCAAATTTAATAAAAAATAAAAATATTTCATTTCAGATACAACTTCCAAGTCTCTCGGGATTTTTGTGGATTATATTTACTACTTGCTAAAAGTTGTTTTACAGAATACCAAGTACAATAGCATGTATTATTGATATATTTAAGATTCAGTTTACCTTTTAGCTTTAAAGGAACCTTTAATCACCTAGAAGTCAACAAATAAAATTATTTCTATTAACTAATCAGAATACTTTCATGTGTAAAGTACATGCTGGAATGCATGTTTTTACCCTATTTTCATTCTCTCGCCTCATCCTTTTAAATGTATGTCATGTGTCATTGCTTCTCTATATTCAGGAAATGTACACGAAATCCAGTATATATTCTTAATTTGTAAAACTAGGTGTGCTATTTAGAGCCACTTTTTTATGTTACATGGTTGGGATATTGTGCAAAACATTGTTTTAATATAGCTAATGTTTTGAAATTGTGTATCAAATGTAGGTAAATATGTTCATTCATTTTTTCCAGAATGATTTATTTACAATTCCCTGGCAGTTTGCAGTTATTTCAACATGCATTATTAATGAGCTAGATAGCTTAATGAGTAGAATAGATCAAAGTTTTGAGAGAGCAGTGTAATACTTGTTAAAAAATAGATTTTCACCCCATGCTATATAATATAATGCTAAGTAGAAGTCTCAGTTGAGACCTCATTTAAAATTAGGATCAGGAGTTGGGGTGATTGTATGTTCCCAGTCATGGCACTTGATAAGGGAGATGACACCTTTATATAAACAGTTCTAGTAGGTTGAGGGTAAAACATTCAGATCTTTCCTTCATAAGTAATATATCTATTTCTATACCTAAATCTGAAGCAAAACAGTAGTTGATACATTTTATATTTTCTATTTTTTATGTTTCTTAAGTCACTGTCTTGTTTCTGATTAACACAATATGGAGAAGACTGTAAATAAATTATTATAAAGGAAATGTCTCTTGTTAGCCAGTTATGGAAAGTAGTTTGCTCAGAGTGATTGAGTTTCATGTGATTTTGTAAAAAGAAAAAAGTATCAAGAAGCTGAGCTTTTTAGTACTTTTAAGGAATAGATCCTATCTGTCATGTTACGCTAATTAATATAGGCTATATTATAATAGTTATACTATTTTCTCCTGAATATGAAAAGACACTACTGGCACCTTATGGACTACACAAACCTGTTTAAAAGCAACAGGCTGGTTGCTGTTTCTTACTTAACTTATGGAAGTTAAGAAGTTGAGAAGCGACCCTGAAGCAGGAGCAGAGATTTTTTTTAGTGTGCCTTTTTATCTATATAATTAGCTAGTCACCTTCAACTGACTCATTTGTTTCCAGAGGGACGGGGAATGGGGGTTGCAGTCAGTCAATCACACGTTGTCTCTGCCACTCCTTCCTCCTCACTCTCTTCCCCTGCTCCAGCATGGGGTTCCTCCCACAGGAGACAGTCCTCCATGAACTTCTCCAATGTAGGTCCTTCCCATGGGCTGCAGCTCTTCATGAACTGCTCCAGCACGGGTCCTTTCCACAGAGTGCAGTCCTTCAGGAACAGACTGCTCCAGTGTGGGTCCCCCACAGGGTCACAAGTCCTGCCAGCAAACCTGCTCCAGTGTGGGCTTCTCTTCATGGGGTCCTAAGTCCTGCCAGGAACCTGCTCCAGCGCAGGCTCTCCACAGGCTCACAGCCTCCTTTGGGCACATCTACCTGCTCCAGCATGGGGTCTTCCACGGGCTGCAGGTGGATATCTTCTCCACTGTGGACCTCCATGGGCTGCAGGGGGACAGCCTGCTTCACCATGGTGTTCTTCATGGGCTGCAGGGGAATCTGCTCCGGTGTCTGGAGTGCCTCCTCCCCCTCCTTCACTGACCTTGCTGTCTGCAGGGTTGTTTCTCTTGCATATTCTCATTCCTCCTTTCTGGCTGCTGTTGTGCAGCAGGTTTTTTCCCCTTCTTAAATATGTTATCACAGAGGTGCTACCACTGTCGCTGATGGGCTCAACCTTGGCCAGCAGCAGGTCTGTCTTGGAGCTGGCTGGCAGACATGGTGGAAGCTTCTGGCATCTTCTCACAAAAGCCACCCCTTTAGCCCCTCTTCTACCAAATCCTTTCCATGCAAACCGAATACAGCTTATTAGTAATTACCTGAAAACTCAAGACTCTTGTGTCTTTGTTTCAAGCATATGGAAGCATTGCATCTTGAGTGACCATTCTAGTGATATTGTAAAACATTGTTAATGAACACTACTTATAGTGCCTGATGTGGATCATTGTACTTTACAAACCTGTGAGGAAAAAAGGGTTCTTACTCTAAAGAGTTTGCAGTTTGATTTAAGCATGCAGAGCAAAGAGCCAAATGGAATGCAGAAGTGGAGTCTAGATGGTGATAATGAGTGCAGGGATGACTAAACGCTCAGTGGAGAAAAGACTGATTTATTTATTTTTTAGGTTTGTTTTGGAAAGTACATACTATGTGGTAAAACTCTTTCTGAAGATCGATCTGTCTGTTTCTCTCAATTAAGAAACATTTATTGCTGAACTGAGATGAGAGTCTGCTTAATGATTTTCAGATTGTGTTCCTGACACCACCACTCGTCCTCCTCCTCCTCCTTGCAACTAAAGAGTCCCATAGGAGAATGCCTCCTTTCTAGCAGCAGATATCATGATTAAGAAAAGAATAGGAAACAATTCTCTATTGTTTTTTATTTTGTGGAAGAAGTAGTTTCATCATCTGGGTATTTGAAAATCTTGTCTGTTGAGAAGATAAAGCAGTGAAAGGTTCTTTTTATATAATCTACCTTAACTTTGAGTGTCATACTTCTTCCTGTCATCTATTTTAACACATCCTGTTTTCTTTTTAACTTGTTCTTATTCTCAGGCAATGTAATAAATGCTTGTTTTAAACCAGACATTACAGATGTGAACTCAATATAATAAGTGAACCTGCTTGTGCATGCATAAAATTGTAACTTTATTAATGTTTTTGCTTGCAAATTGTACATGCAAAACATGAACTGACACTTGTAAATGGGAAGCTGCCTAATTGCCTAAACAGAAATACGTAGTATATTTGAGAGTTAGTTATTATTCATGTATACAAATACATGCAGTTGCATAATGTTTTTATGAAGTAAAATACAAATTGGTATTTCTTGCTACTTTTGTACTGGTATTGTAGAATAAACTTTTCAAGCAACTGTTACTTGTATATATTCTTTTGACAGTTAAAAGTAATAGGTTTGGGTTTGTTTGTCTTGGTTTTGTTTCCATTTTATGGTTTTATTGTCAGTTAAATTAGCTTGGTTAAATTAGCTTGCCTTAGCTGAGATGGGCTTTGTAATTTTTATTTTACTAATTCTTAGTACTGTTTGCTAAATTGATATTTGAAACTTACATCTTATAGATAACATTTTATGTTTCTACAGGAGATTTGTATTGCAAAGTATAATGAAAAGATCCAGCAACATCACCAGAGTGAGGAGGAATACAAAATACACCATACTGTTCAGCTAGTAAGTTTTTCTGCTATTGAGTTTAGCCTTTAGTTAGTAGCTTGTATTCCTCATTATACATTAATTAGTAGAGCATTTGGAGCGATAGCTGTTTGGACCATGGATTTCTGTATCATATTATGCTGGCAAGCTGTTAAGCTGTGTTAGGATGACATTAAATGCAAGCAAATAAAACAGTTCATTCACAGTCTAAGTGATTACTTCTAGGGTTAGGCTGCATGCAGTTTGTTATCATGTGCACATAGATGATTCCAGACATATCTGAGTACAGTGTCAGATATGCTGAAATTAATAAAGAAACCATGCACATTTATTCTTGAATCTTAATAAGCTGGTCTGTTATTTTTCTTTTCTCTACAAAAGAAATAACTTGAATTGTGTTGTACAAAGTATGTAGTTACAGATATATGCTCCACAATTCTCTGCACAGTCTCATCACAGAGAATAGGGTAGCTAATCTGACTGTTGTGTTAGGCTTTATCTAGTGATAGACTTTATCTTAAAGAATATTCAAATACTGGTCTAAGTCTTGGGAGCTGATATAGTATCAATATTTAATAAAGATTACTGACAAAGATGCATTGAAATCCAAGTCTTTTTAATTCAGGCTTCAATTAGGTTAGCAAAAGTGATTTTATTTCATCCTTATATATTTTTAACATTGATACATTTGTCCAGGAAATCAGCTGCATAATTTATTTTATGAAAAGGCTACTTGTGAAAGACTGCACATATTGGCGTACTCTTTAAGGAAGTTAGAAAAATAGATTTATTTTTTTTAGTTCTTACAATAAGGCAAAGGAATTTGCAGTCACAGAATCACAGAA
>VZRW01003934.1:28728-39402 GCA_013398125.1 Aegotheles bennettii | reverse complement strand
CCGCCCCGGGCTCCGCCCGCCTCCGGCCCCGCTGGGGCGGTGGCTGCGGGGCGGGGTCCCGGCTGGCTCTGCGGGAGCTGCGTGGGGTGCGGGACACCCGGGAGCGCCCCGAGGGGACCCTGGGTGCCCACCTGAGGCGGCTGCAGGTCATTCCCGAGCCGTTGTGGGCACAAATCATGGAGTCATGGAATTGTTTGGGTTGGAAAAGGCCTTTGAGACCATCCAGTCCAACCATTAACCCAGCACTGCCAAGGCCACCACTGCCCCATGGCCCTCAGCACCACATCTCCACGGCTTTGAGATCCCTCCAGGCATGGGGACCCCACCCCTGCCCTGGGCAGCCTGGGCCAGGCCCTGACAGCCCTTTGGGGCAGGAATTGTTCCTCACATCCAATCTAAATCTCCCCTGGGCACCTTGAGGCCATTTCTTCTCGTCCCATCACTTGTTCCTCGGGAGAGGACACCAATGACCCCCGCCCCCAACCTCTCAGGGAGCTGCAGAGAGCAGAAGGTCTCCCCTCAGCCTCCTTCTCTCCAGACTGAGCACCCCCAGTTCCTTCAGCCTTGTCACACTTGTGCTCCAGCCCCTGCCCCAGCTCTGTTCCCTTCCCTGGACACCTCCAGCCCCTCGATGTCCTCGGTGGTGTGAGGGGCCCAGTGGTGACCCCAGGCCCCGGGGTGCAGCCCCACCACAATAAAGCCCTCCATCCATCCATCCATCCTTCCATGCCCTGGGTGGTTCTGTGCCGTCGATGGTCCTGCCGCGTGGGTGGGACTGCGTGGTGGGGGCACCTTTGGGGTGACATCTTTGGGGGGGTGACCCTGGGGCACCCAGGGCTGGGGGAAGGGCACTGCCTGCATGCAGGTGCTGACCCACCCGGGGTCCTCCAGCCACCCAGCCCGGGGAGGCGGGCAAGTGCCCAGCTGAGCCCTGAACCCCCCCAGGTGGAGACCCTCCAGCTTCCAGAGGATCTGCCCAGGGCAAGGAGGGTTCCCCACCTCCCACCTGAACCCCTCGAGCTGCCACCCGAGGTCAGAGCCCCCCTGTGGCACCGCCTGCTGCGTTTGGTATCATCCGTCCCCTCCATCCCTGAGCCTGTGGCACTCGGGGGCTGCTCTCAGACACCCCCTCCAGCCCTCCCCCGGCCAGACCCACCTCCCTCCCATCTCCTTGTGGGTTGGGTGCTCTATTCCCTGACCCACCAGGCAGCCACCCTGGGGTGACAGCAGGGTCCCAGCGTCCTGCCTTGTGCAGCCCCGGATGTGGCTCCACCATCACCTCAGGCCTTTCCATCAGGGCTGCCTGGCTGGTGGCTCCTGCCAGCCCCAGAGCCTCAGTTGCCCCCAGCACTGCCCCCCTGCACGGTGCCACCAGCCCTTCAGGAGGAGGAGGACAAACCCTGGTGGCTAAGGGTGCGCTGGGAGTACCATCACCGTGAGTGGATCAGGCCAACAGGAAGGAGGGGACAGCAGGGACTGTCCCCGCCCAGGCCACTGGCATGTCCCTGGAGCCATTGCTCTACTGGGACTCCTCCATCAGCTCCAGGATGCTGCTGTAGAGGCGCCTGGGGGCATCCAAGCCCCAGATGAAGTCCCAGTGGTTCCAGTGGGGGATGTGGCTGTAGGTGACAAGATGGGCAATGTGGGACAGCAGTAGGTGGATATCCTTCCCGTCAGCCACCCAGTCCTGACCCCCTGACCACACCACGGTGGGCACAGGCACCTCCTCCACCTGGTAGGAGGGAGGTGTGCCCTGGAAGGACACGGGAAGCTCTGTGGAACCACCGTTGTGGTCAACCCCTGCAAGCCAGCCCATCCCCACACCACCCAGGACAGTCCCCTGGCATCTCCAGTCGCCAGCACAGTTGCTGCAGCCTCCTACCTGGTGGCACATGGCTGACTTTGTGCTGCCATAGTGGAAGGCTTCGAACTGTCCCCATCTATCACCTGGGAGGAGAGGACAGGTATGCGGTGGGAGGCCAGACAGCACCACTGCATGGGTCTGGCATCTCCCAGTCTCCTCGCGGGGTCACATCATGAGAGGGTGCTTGCATGGGACACAGCAGGAAGAGGTGGCATCCCTGCCAAGTGAGACTTCTACCGTTTAGAACAGGGTGATGCTTCGACCTCCAGCTCCATGCTTGTCCTCAGCTGTGGGCTGACAAACCAAGGTGTTGCGGGGACTCCTTGGCTGCCCTGGTGCAACACTGGTGCCTCTGAAAGCCTGCTCACCACCAGCCACGTGTGCAGGACGCTCTGGAGGACTTCACGCTGGCGAGTTTTCCTTCAACGAGCTGATCAGCCTGACCTTCTCATGCCACTTTGGGCTCAGAGAACAGAGACATCAGCGAGCCCAGGTGCTGTAAGGGTTGCTTCCATGCCAGGGGCAAGCACTCAGATACCCGCACAGCAGTTGCATTGATTGAAACCACCTTTTTTGCCTTCCTCATTACCTATAATTTGGCTCTGGAAGGAGGCACCAGGGAGGGTGTCTCCAGCCTGACCCTGTTTCCAGCAGGGCCAATGCCACAGGTTGCTCAGACTGGCAGAGTCTGGTCCCAGTGTCTCTGGGACCCCTTTAGGCAGGGGGAGATGCCATTGGGTCACCCTTTGCCTCCTCATCTCTGGCTGAGCAAGTCCAGCTCCTGCAGCCTCTCCTTGTGTGCCCCGGCTTCCACCCACCATCCCCCGGGCTTGCTTTGCTTTGGGGGTCCCTGGGGGCCCCAAACTGGTCCCAGCATCTGGCTGTGGTCTCTCCATCCCTTTCCTTGTCCTGCCTGGCACAGCTCAGGATGCACAGCTCATCCTGCATCCAGTGTACACAAATAATTTCTTGCCTTTAATTTCTTGCAAGCTTCTAGTGACCAAGATCCCTGACCTCCCACGCCTGCCCTGGACACACCAGGCTCTTGGTGAAGGGACCATCCCAGGGTGAAGCATCTGCATTCCAGGGACCCTCCCTGGGCCCCGTGTATCACGTTTTTGACAGACACCCGATCGGGATGGTGGGATGTGTACACATCCAGCCATGTCTGCACGGACACGTGTTCAAGCTGTCCCTGCTTCCCCAGGGGTGGGAGTGAGGACAGCAGTTGCCAGCCGATGTGTGTCCCAGAACAGCCACTGCCAAGTCACACTGCTGAGGGACTTGGGTCAGGATCAGGGGTGTAGTTGTCATTGAAAATCAATTGCTGCAGAGAATGGTGAGGAAGGATGAGGTACCCCCAGCTTCTGGAGAGACCTCAGCTGGGCTGGAAGACTGTGCTCGAGACCTTAGTGACCACCTGTGGCCACCCAGGTGCTGCTCCAGCAGCCTTGCTGTAGGGTGGGTAGGAGCAGAGGGTGCACCCCCAGGGGTACAGCTGGTCTCAGTGACAGGCAGCCCTAACTCAGAGATGCCATCAAGTGCCACCTGGCCACTGATGCTCACCCAGCAGAGCATCAGGGACTTTTCCTGTGTGGGGAGGAGAAGCAGCAAGAGGGACCTGGTAGGACATGTGTTGCCTTTGCAGCTCCTGCTCACCTATGGGCGCAGGCTGGGCAGGAGGGTGTCAGAGCCAGCAGGGCAGGGCACGGCACCCATCATGTTGAGGTTCTTCTCCTTGCAGCCACCCAGCAGAAAGAGGAGGTTGGCACAGGGCTTGCACAGCAGCGGGTGCTCACATAGCTGGGGGGGGAAACCTCCAGAGCTTCCTCACCCACAGCGAGGCGTCCGTGCTGCTGAGCAGAAGCTGCAAAGGCAAAGGTCAAGGTTGATCTCTTGCATTTCCCTTCCTGCAGCCTGGCCCTGGGACTGCCTTGCCCGGTCTGCCACCATCTGGTGTCCCCCCGAGCTGTCCCACCAGCTGGGCAGTGCAAGCATGTGCTGCACAGGGTGCCCACAGGAGCCTTCTCCTTTGCCCTGCTGAGGTGTGCACAGGAGGTGACACTGATTGAGCATGGAAATCAACATTTGCTGGGAGCAATCCCTTCTCCAGCACCAGCACATTGTGGGGAGGAGAACATGGAGTGGTCCCCTACCTGGAGCACCCTGGATTGCCTGTCCAGCAGGAGGGACATTGTCAGGATGGGACTTTGGGCATCCTTGCCTGTCACTACCAGAGCCAGGGTGAAAAACATTTTGGTTTTCTGAGCCAGTTCTGGCATGGATGGAAATGTGACAAACGCTGAGAAAACAGAAAAACAGCCTGAGCCTTGGTCAATCTTTCTTCAGGTGCTTAACCCCAGGGTTCAACCTGGACCTGCTGCCCAGATCTGTTTATCTGGCACTAGCTCCAATTAGAAATCTGGGATCACTACCCACCTTTCTGCTTAATGTTAAGGCTGGAGATGCCCCAAAGGAGACAAAGCCTTTACTCCTATGGTTAGAAGTGGCTGATGAGGCACTTCAACAACTACCCATGATGGGAACCCTGCTCACTGGGCAAAGGCAACAGTGCTGTCATCTTCCATCAACCACAGCTAAAGGGCATCATCGTCACAGAGCTTCTCTCATACCACAGCTGCTGAAAAGAAGCACCATGCGTTCCATCACAAAGCAGAAGCTGTGACCCCCACGCAAAATGCCTTTGGTTTTGATGGGGAACGCTGCAATCTGCTTTTCCAGGTTGAGTTGTGATTGCTCCAGTTGCAGCGAGGAGCTTACTGAGGTCACCAGGAGCACACTGGTCCTCCTGGATGGCTTGTATGGAAAGCGTGGCTGCTGTGGGACTTCTCGCTGCAAGAGACCTTCTACCTAGCATGCCCCCACAGAGATGAGACCTCTCCGCTTTCAGATGCAAACACCCACATGAACATTTCCAAGGTGGTCCAGGCAACATGATGTTCAACCCATCCTGCTGTACCAATTGTGCAGCCCTGGGAGTGGCCAGCATAATAGGTTTGCTTCTGCCCAACCTTCTGCAGAACAAAGTCGATCATGGCAGGGAGGTCACACATCGCCGTTCCATGGCAGCTGCAACACAGGAGCAGTGCCACGGTGATAAGGTGACACCAGGAGAGCAAACCTAGGTGTGAGTTTTGGCTGCCTTGCATCGCCTGTATACTGGAGAGCTTAACATCTGTGGCTCATTTTCCAGGAGAACACTCCTATGAGCCAGGAGAGCCCTGTGATGGGTGAATCTGCATAGGGTTCATGGGCATCCCTCCTGCATGGCCTCATCCTGCCCTGAAAGGGCTTAGTCCTCCCACAGCCATGGTTAGTGGTAAAAAATCCTGGCCTTGAGCACTGCCAGGGAGGGGCAGCCATGGCTTCTCTGGACGCCCTGGGCCAGGCTCTCACCACCCTCACACCAAAGAATTTCTCCCTCCCATCCCATCTCCATCTCCCCTCTGGCAGTTGGAACCTGTACCCCTTCGTCCCATCACTCCCTGCCCCTGTAAAATGCCACCCCCACAAGCTCAGTGCTGTGGCCACTGAAAACAGCCGATCCCAAGCCATAAATTTATGGGGAAAAAATGAATTGAGGAGCTGTCTTAAGATACCCCTGCACCTTCTGAGGCCGAGAAACCAGCCTCTGCTGGAGGTGAAGGGCTGCTGCTGTGCTCCACACATGCTTTCCTAGGCTGGCTGCTAAAGCCTGGACTGGAAATTGGAGAAGTGTCGTGGATTTGGTGTTTTTGCTTTACAATAAATACTTCCCTGGCCTGGTCGAGTGGAAATTGTGAAATAAAGCCATGCCTCTGTTCCTAGGATGTTCTCTCCCATGAGGAATTCTGTCCAGGCTGATGCAGTAGCCATCGCGAGTTAGGACTTCGTGCTCCTCACTGGAGTACCCACTGTGCCAGATCATCTGGCTCTGGGGAAAGAAAAACCCAGGCAGAAGCTTTCTGCAGCCGAGGTGCTCATTTGGCTGGGAGAGAGCATCCCTCATCCCCCGGGATGCCTTTGCCCAGCTGAAACCCTGTGGCAGCCGGGACACTGCCTTGCCTCTGGATCAACCAAGGGCTTTTTTGGAGAGAGGATGCTCTGTCCCAATCCCATGCCCACCCCAGGGAGATGCCCAAGGGCAGAGGAGGTGCTCAGCTGTGGGGGGGGAGCTGGTAGCAACAGGGCAGCAGCAGATACGCTTGATGTGCTTCCAGAAACTCAGGTTGAAACCCAAAGGAGTTGCTGACAGCTGACATGGGCAGCAGGACACGTGAAGTCAGGCTCTGAGCCGGTGTGTGGCAGAGTAGATGGTGGGGCAGATTGAAGGACAAGCCCCATACACTTGCTGCAGGGCTCCTGAGGCTCTGCCTGAGCCTTTTTTATGCCCAAAACTCCCCAGATTGGGAAGATTCAGCCTGGTGAAACCCAGCTGTGGTCCTGCCTGCACATCCCTGTGTGCTCACTTTGTCACACGTCTGAGGGCAGAGATTAACCTCAGCGATTTTATTGTCTGCACCTGGTGTCCATCTAAAACCACCTTCAGAGACTTCCAGGACTCACCTGGACATGGCCTCGAGCAACCTGCAGCAGCTGCAGGAGAGGAGCCATGCACGAGGTTCTATGCTCCAGGAAGATGTCTGGTCCAGTCCAGGCTGGGATCACTCCCTTCTCTAGTTGACCTGCTGATAATTGCACTTAGTGCTGCTGGGAGGAAGAGGATTCATCTGGGAAGCCGTGCTTGTTAGTGATGGTATGGAGGCAACGTCGTACCGCACCGCTCACCAGAGCCAGCACACGTGGTGCCCTGAGCCCTCTCCATCCCACTCTCCCCCAGCTAAACACCCACGACCTTTCAGAGAGAGTAGAAATTCAAGCTTCTGGCTTATGACATTCATGAAAATCTCAGGATTTAGAGTCTTTTTCTGCTCGAGGGCATCTGCAGAGTTCATGAGTGCTTGTATCAAAAGCAGGGTCACAATAAACAGCCACATCTTGTGTCTGTGTGAAAGATGATGGTGGTTGTTATTATTAATAAAATAGCATTGTTATGACTGTTCATACTTGGCTATGATGGGTTAAGCTCCTCATATGTCTGAAGACCATATACGATGGTCTGGGCTGTGGAATCACAGAATCACAGAGTGTCAGGGGTTGGAAGGGACCTCGAAAGCTCACCCAGTCCAACCCCCCCTGCCAGAGCAGGACCACCCAGAGCAGGGCACACAGGGATGCACCCAGTCGGGGTTTGAATGTCTCCAGAGAAGGAGACTCCACAGCCTCTCTGGGCAGCCTGTTCCAGTGCTCTGTCACTCTGACAGTGACAAAGTTCTTCCTTATGTTCACCCAGAACCTTCCGTGTTCCACCTTGCACCCGTTCCCCCTTGTCCTGTCACTGGCCATCCCTGAGAAGAGCCTGGCTCCATCCTCCTGACCCTCACCCTTTCCATATTGATAAACATTCATGAGGTCACCCCTCAGTCTCCTTTTCTCCAAGCTAAAGAGCCCCAGCTCCCTCAGCCTCTCCTCATAAGGGAGATGTTCCACTACCTTCATCATTTCTGTGGCTCTGCGCTGGACTCTCTCAAGCAGTTCCCTGTCCTTCTTGAACTGAGGGGCCCAGAACCGGACAAAGGACCCCTGATTCGGCCCCACCAAGGCAGAATAGAGGGGGAGGAGAACCTTGATCCTCCTCCATACAGGCTGGATCTGGTACTGCTCAAGACCCATTTTTTTATTTTCAATGGTAAAAAGAAGAGAAACGGCTTTGTAATGCAAGAACTAAAGTGACAGAAAATGCTGTCGGGTCAATGTCCCATAGGGGGAATTATCCAAAGAGTTTATGGTACACAAGGAACACACCCAGGCTGACTGGGCTGTGACTGTGCCTGTATTTTGCTGTTTCTCTGTTGCCTACCTTTCTCACCCAGAAGCCACCATCAACACAAGCACCCTATGAACTGAAACCGAGAGCCTCATGGGAAGACTATTTATTAAAGAAGTGTAGCCTGAAAAAAAACAGAAACCTTTTGATTGCTTTAGGGGCTCCTGTCCTGAGCAGAGATCTGTTCTTAACACACTCAGTTAATATTAGATGTGATTTCCAATGCTTAACCAGACTCTTAAAAGTTAATGTTTAATTCAACCCAGTAGCATGAGTTGCAAATCTTCTCACCAACCATCTGGTTACCTCCCTTCTTCCTCCTCCCAATGGGCCTCCCACCCCGTGGGATGTATCTGCCCTCTGAACTATGCCCAGTAGCCCTCTCTAAGGTATTACCAACAGACAATCTACCAAGAGAAAAAGCAGTGGGTGCTTTCTCACCCTCAGGATACCTCTGAGGCAAATCTGAGTTAGGCAGAGGAAAATACCTTCCCAGGAGAAGCCCACAGTCATATCTGGTCAGGGTGGTGGTGTGAGTGGTGGTGGCTCTATTATCACCACTGTTAAAGAGAGTGTGTTGTGTCAGAGCCCTGCTATGCTGGCACCACGCTGGACCATACCACATGTCCTCTAATTAAGTGATGTGCTTGCTGGTCATATCTTTGATAACTTCCTCTTCTTGGCCATGTGGTCATGACCTGCAAAGGATTACGTTTCCAGAAGCAGTCGGAGTGACATGGTGAGGCATTTGAGCTATGGAGTTGTACCTTAAGCTCATGATAATAATAAAAAAAAGAAGGCAAAAGGTTTTCTTTGTAATTTTCTTTGTCAAGGGTCATTTTCTAATTCCCAGGGGCCCTTGGGAATGTCTCTTAGGAAAGCTCCTAGGGCAGCACAAGGACTTGTGCACCACCAGCTTCACAGCTCCTCAGGAGCACACTGACCTCTATAGGCGCACCAAGGACAAGTCAAGCTTCACCAGCTGCCAGAGTGCGGGACACTGGGTGGTGACACCACGCTCCAAAAGTGACAGGGGCCCAGGCAACCCCCACGTAGCCCTTGCACCCAGGCGTTATTGTATTTGCAGCTGGTGGTCTGCAAAACCTCTGCAATGTCTTCTGACAGAGCACCAAGCTTAGCACCTCGCCCAAGGATGGCAGAGCCGGGGAGAGCTGGTGCGACACCTCTGCTTGGCTGATCCATGGGTACTGCACAGAGTAAAGGTGTTTGTTCTCCATCTCCAGCCTGTGACCTTGCAGCCTACACCTTTCTGTAGCTGTGTGGTAGCCCCCTAAAAGCCCAAGATTTCAGTTGGCTACCAAGCACTCTGCTTGAGCATATATTCCTTGCTCATGGATTAGGTTGACTTCTAACATTGGCAGCAGCTGTAATCTGTGAGCAGTGTGGGAGCTGTGAAACACAGCCCCAAACACACACGTGTTACCCATCCACCAGACTGTAATTTTCTACCAGCACTGCAACCGCTGACACAAAGGGACACTGTGTGTGGGCAATATCTTTCTGGAGCCTTTGCTGTCTCATAACCCTACTTCTGTCCCTGTGTCTACTTTGGGCTTTTGAAAATGTCTTCCCACTCCTGTGTGCACAAACATCTTGCTACTAAAGCGGACTTCACAGGTTGTGTAGAGGGCAATTCGAGTGTGTGTCCCAAGAGGTCTTAAAAAACACCCCATGGATGGAGGAACCCCTACTCAGCTTGTGTTTTTCTACTCTACCATCAGGCTTCCTTCAACAGCATCAAGACAGACGTCCCCTTTTACTTGCATGGTGAGAGAGTACCATTCTGGTTTTAGCAATAGGAGAACATCAACCCCTGTGTAATCCCTGCCAGATCAGCACGATTCCCTCGCAGTGACCTGGGAGAACCTTCCTCAAGTAAAGAGCCTGATAAGGACAGCAGTGCTTATCTGGTTGTACCTCTTCCCGTTTAAAGCCCCTCAGCTAGGCTAGGGTATCTCCAGCATCTCTGATTACACATTCAGTAGGGTTTTCACTCGTGCTAGAGTTGCTTAGTGGAGCTTGATGAAATAATGAGTTCTTTTCACAACACCTTGCTGGGATCGTTTGTGCAATCATTTTATTCACAGTAGGGAAACTGGATCAACAAAACCATAAGTGTTGATTGCAAAATAGCTGAGATGTGCTCACCAGTGGTTCGCATCAGCTAATTCTTCCCTCATTTCTTTGGTCAGAAGGCCCCAGAACAACCCTGAACTTCTTGTACTTCTTCTCTGATCCTTCTTCATTGTACAGTTGTCTTTAAGGAGTATTTTAAAGCTAAAAGAGTTTGGTCTGTTCATGTATAGACCCAGGCCGACTTCGCAAACTTTGTCAATAAAGAAATACTAACATTTTTCAGATTTGGTATCATGGTGCTCTTGGGCTTCTTTCCAACATGTTGGAGAAAAGCTGATTGGGCTCAGCTTAGCCAATGCCTTGGTCAGGGCTATCAGAGACCTTCAGGGAGCAGTTACATGTCCCACACGACATAGCTCAGGGCCAGGAATGGAGACCAACACAGGCCTGTGATGAGTGCTGGAGGCAGTGATACCTGATGATGGTTTTGGCTGTTAACTTTCCATGGCCTTACACCATTCCCCACTGCCTAAATTTCCAATATATGAAAACATAAGTTTCAAAGACCAGCTACCACGTCCCTCTTCCAAGCATTCATCTGGCAATTTCAAAAGAAGATCTGGAAATACCTTAGGAAATAGTACAGAAATTGCTCATAGTCCCTGAAACAAGGAAGCGACATGTCCTTGGCTGAATAAAACTCTGAATCTGCTCAGCAATGCTGGTGACCACTGCAAACTTCAAAAAAGCCATCGAGGGGCTGGAGTGTGTCCAGAGAAGGGCAACAAAGATGGGGAAGGGCCTGGAGCACAGGGCTGATGGGGAA
>VZRW01003934.1:325-18636 GCA_013398125.1 Aegotheles bennettii | reverse complement strand
TAATGCACCCCAGGATGCCATTGGCCTTCTTGGCCACAAGGGCACATTGTTGGCTCATGGCCATCCATGAGCCAGCAGGACCCCCAGGTCCTTTTCCCCTTCTCTGCTCCCCAGCAGGTCAGACCACAACCTATCCTGATCCATGGGGTTGTTCTTTCCCAGATGCAGACTCCACACTTGCTCTTGTTGGATCTCATTAAGTTTCTCCCCTCCCAACTCTCCAGCCTGCCCAGGTCTGGCTGAATGGCAGCACAACCCTCTGGTGTGGCAGCCACCCCTCCCAGCTCTGTGTCACCAGCAAACTGGCTGAGGGGGCACTCTGTTCCCTCATCCAGGTCATTGATGAAAATATTGAATAGTACGGGTCCCAGTACCGACCCCTGAGGGACTCCACTGGTCACAGCCCTCCAACTGGATTCCATCCCATTGACCCCAACTCTCTGACTTCTGCCTTTCAACCAGTTCACCATCCACCCCACTGCCTGATCCTCCAGCTCACACCTCCTCAGTTCAGCTGCAAGGATCCGAGCTGTGAGCATCAATGGTTCCAAGCCAGAAGCTGGTGGTGGGACGCACTCCACTTCTGCTGGCACATCGACCTGGCCTCTCAGCAGGGGAAATCATTTTAAAATTGAGATCCTCTGCTTGCTCTAAAAATGACTCATTCTGCTTATCTGGAACAACACCAGAGTCCAACCCCCCTCACGTTTTAACCACACATTCTCCATCCGACCCTTGTGTTCAGAGAAACACCCATGCACGCAGGCAGCTGGACGCCCCCTGGCAAACCCGGCTGACCAGGGGGAGATAGGGACCTCTTGTCTAAATGGTGACCAGATTATCTGGTTAAACTGGTAGCTGAACGAGTCAGGAGCAAACCACAAAGTTCTAACTGCACCTCGGCACATCCCTTGCCCACCCTCCTGCCCACAGCATGAGTAAAGGCTGGGGGTGGCTGTGTCTTGGCTCAGCAGAGCCCTGAGCACCCTCCATGGCTGCTCCCCACCTGGACCCCCTGGGCTGCAATTGGGGGCCAAGCACCCTTGTTGCGTGGCCTGTCACCACCCATGTCCCTGCTGTGTAGAGAATGTAGAGGTTGACCAGAGGGCTACCTGATTGTTGATTGGAATAGCACCCCCCTGCACAGCATTAGCTAGGGTGTCCATACTATCCCTTATTGTTTTTGCTGCTTGGTCATATAACTTGGGTGTAATCCCTTTGCGGTTCCCTGATTTATCCAGATTTTGAAGTGACTTCAGTATGTCTTGCATCAGCTCTCCCTGTCTCTTTACTTCTGCCAGAAGTTGGCTCTCATTCGAGTTCTGAGCCTCATCTAAGTCCATATCTTCTGGCAAGGGTATATTTTCAGGGGCAACTGTAAGTCCAGCATTGCCGGGTGCCCATTCATCTTCTGGCAGCAAGGGTGCTGATGGAACAACAGCTCCCTTTCCTCCCCAAAACTCTCTTCGGCTGGAAAGGCAGACAGGGTTTTCTCCACTTCTACCCGAACAGGTGGTATCTTATAAGGAGGAGGTGGTTCGGTTACCTCTTGGGGGACCGCTTGATTTAGCTCATCTGTTTCTGAGCTAACTTTTTTAAGCATTTTCATGCACTGCTTCCAGGTCTGAGCCTGCCTGAAAGCAGCTTCACTTCCATCCCCTACCGATTCCCACAACTCACTCCCAAGCCGATGCCATACTGAAAGTGAGATTACTCCCTTAGGGACCTTAAAGAATCCTTTCTCCTGTCCCCAGGTGAGCAGCTCTTCTACTTCCTGCTGCTCAATCTCCGTCTCGGTTATTTTTGCTATAAGCATCAGGCATTCAACTAGGGGTTTTGCCATTGCCGATGCTGCATTCTCCATTGGGTTTTCAACAGCAGACACCACGTTTCCCATGCTGTTGTTTAGTATGGTCTTTATAATCCCTTTTTCAAACAGCCCTGTCTTTTACAGACAGCCTAACGCCTTTCTCAAGGTTTTGCCAATGACAGTTTTCCCTCGCCTTTTGTTATGATCCCAAATGCTCCTTACCGGATCACGTCGGGGTCACCAGATGTTGGGGATCCAGGCAAGGCGATGTGTCCGGGATCCAGGCAAAGCCAGGCAATGAAATCCCAAGCTGGCAACAAGCTGCCCCGGAGCGCTGGGTGCGCAGAGCCGGCCTCCCTTCCCAGCACTCAATGTTCTTGCTGGTATGGTAGGTTGAGTAGTATCTCAACATCCAACTCACAGAGCACGTCCTGCTCCTTCCCCAGTGCTCAGGCACTGAAGGTACCCTAGTGCCTCGAGCCCTGCCTTTTATGGTCCACCCCCTTGTTAGGCCATTAGCTTTATTATTACCAAACAATTAACACCTGAATGTGATGACCAGGAGGGCTGCCCTGTCAATCAACAATCAGGTAGCCCTCTGGTCAACCTCTACATTCTCTACACTGCTGTGCACAGGGCTCTCCTTCCCCGGGGCAGGCAGATGAGGGACTTTTCCTGGGATGCTCCTGAGGAGCACCGGGGCAGAGGTGGGGGGTACAGCAGGGACGGCAGCCATGCACACCCAGCACAGCCCTGGGCAGCTGCCCAGCCCAGCAGGCTCTGCTCTCCTCACTTGTAAGCCCAAGGCTTTCAGAGAAGCCAGGAGAACAGGAAGGGTTTTGTGGTGTCACACCAGGAGAGCAGCTGCAGCTTCCAGGGGAGAGCCTTGCCCAGGGTGGTCCTTCCCTCCCAACCTGCACTAATCCTCCCTCTGTGGAGGGTCCCTCGGTGCAGCAGCCCTTGAGCTCTCCCGGTGACCTTCAAGAGGTGCAGCAGGGTGAAACCTCTTCCACCACAACCCGGTGCTGGCCCCAGGCACTCCTGTGAGCAGAACCCCAGCCCCAGACCCCCTCAGCACCTCCTGTGAGCAGAAACAACTTCCCTCCAGAGCCAGGACTGTCGGGCCAGCCCCACCACCCCATCCATGGGCTCTTCAACCACCCCCAGCTCCCCTGGGCTGTCCCCGAGCTGGCTGCTCTGCAGGGGCAGAGGTCCCATGGAGAGGGTTACCCATGTCCGGGTCCTGCAGGAGCCTGTCCTCACCGCATCCCCGCACGGCAGGGCCCAGTGCCCGGCACCCGCTTTGCCACCACGCTGGGCACTTGTGGCCTGGCTGGGAGCCTCCTGAGGAGCTGCCCCCTCTAATCCTGCTCCTGCCAGCACTGGATCCACCCGAGGGCTGGAGCTGCTCGGGCAGCAACACCTCCGACCCGGAGCGCCTGGGAGTGCCCCTGAGCACCGAGCGAGAGTCACGGGTTGTAGGGAACTGGGGCTGTCCATCTGATGAGGAACAGCCTCACTCGACATGGCCATGACCTCTGGGTGCAGGAGGACACATGGCCTCTGGGCCTCTCCACCTGCACGGGGGCTCGTGGTGCGCGGGGATGGTGATGGTGCACGGGGATGGTGTTGGTGCATGAGGATGGTGTTGGTGCGTGGGGATGGTGTTGGAGAATGGGGATGGTGTTGGTGCACAGGGATGGTGTTGGTGCATGAGGATGGTGTTGGTGCGTGGGGATGGTGTTGGAGAATGGGGATGGTGTTGGTGCTCAGGGATGGTGTTGGAGCACAGGAATGGTGTTGGTGCATGGGGATGGTGTTGGAGAACGGGGATGGTGTTGGAGAACAGGAATGGTGTTGGAGCACAGGGGTGGTGTTGGAGCACAGGGATGATGTTGGTGCACAGGGATGATGTTGGTGCATGGAGCTGGCTCCTTTGGGAAACCCATCCAGGTCTTGTTGGCTCTCTCTCTCTCCTGGTGTATGATGAGCCACTGTCTGGAAATGCAAACCCTTCCAATTCCCATAATGACTCTTTAAAAATGGTAAAGAAATGCATCTCCAGGGAGGAAGAAGCTGGAGATGAAGCTGTTACCTTTTGCTGTCCTTGGCCATGGGTGCAGTTTTGGTGGGAGGATGTGTCTTTTCTTCCTGAGCACAGGGGATGCCCACCTGGACTACAGTGAGAGGTGGCTTTCTCTGCTGGGTGTCTGCACCCACATGGTGTGCAGTTACCCCCATCTGGTCAATTCTCTCTGTGTGTGCTGATCACAGCCCTTGTGAGATGATTTTGCCCATCCTGCACTTCTCCCTCAGACTTCCTCTCCTCCCAGCTGGCAGTGCCCGGTGGCTGTGGAGCTCTCTGAAGGGATGGTGAGGGCTGGGGCAGGCTGTGGGTGCCCTTTTGGGCAGCGCTGCCTCAGAGGCCACCTCTCCACTCCCCCCCAATGTGCCTATGCAATGGCACCTCACAGCGACCCAGCGCTGGCTTTGCAAGCTGTGGGCTCCTGTCGCCTCTCCTGGGGTTGGTACCTGCCAGGTCTGGCCAAGCTGTGTGTGCTGTGGATTCTGTGGAAGTCATGAATAATTCCACCTCGATTTGAAGCCATAATGACTGGTCTGTACTAAAGTCTAGCTGGAGGCAGCCCCAGACGCTCTCCCAGCTTGGATCCCCCTCTCGTGAATGGTGACTCAGACCACAGTCTGATTTTTCCCCTGCAGAGAGAGAAGGGAAGGTGGAAAAACAGGTTCAAATACTCTGAGACAAGAAATCACTCCCTCGTCCTCCCAGCATATATTAACAGCAAGGTAATCTGCCTTCCTTCTGGGGACAGGACAGCACTCAGAGTCCTCTCCAAGAAGGAGTTTAGAAAGCATGGGGGTCCAGCCCAAACTTCATGACCCTACAGGAGGGTCTTCCCGGACTCTTCTTTAGCAACTTCTGCAGCCTGGTGGTGTACAAAGCCTCAGTAGATGTGCTGGGTCCTCTCTGGAATGCCTTCATCCCATATCACGAGTCACGACATGCTGGAATTCTCTGGGAACACCTTGTTGAAGGCTCAGCTCCTGCTCTTCTCTCTCTCCATCAGACTCAAGTAATAGCGGAAGTAATCCCAGAATCCCAGACTGGTTCAGGATGGAAGGGACCTTAAAGGTCATCCAGTCCCACCCCCTGCCATGGGCAGGGACACCCCCCACCCCACCAGGTTGCTCCAAGCCCCATCCAACCTGGCCTTCAACACTGCCAGGGCGGGGCAGCCACAGCTTCTCTGGGCACCCTGGGCCAGGCTCTCACCACCCTCACACCAAACAATTTCTCCCGCCCCTCCCAACTCCATCTCTGGCAGTTGGAACCCGTTCCCCCTCGTCCCATCACTCCCTGCCCTTGGCACCAGTCCCTCTCCAGCTTTCCTGGAGCCCCTTCAGGCACTGGAAGGTGCTCTAAGGTCTCCCTGGAGCCTTCTCTTCTCCAGGCTGAACACCCCCAACTCTCTCAGCCGGGCCCCAGAGCAGAGGTAACCTTATCCCACAGGTTAAACAAGTTATTTTATTTTACTCTTGTAACAACAAACACCCACTGAAGAGGAGAGAGCGTGGAGAACACAACCACAAGGTGAACCACTGGACTGCTTGTTTGGTGCTGTTGTTAGTACTGGACCCTGACAGGACCAGCCTGGACACGGTGTAAGTCAGGGGAGTGAATGTCCACCATGTATGGGTTTTATCTGTTGGTAGTTTCTGTCCAGCTGTGAACCAGTGAACCAGAGCACTTAGGTTTCAAGGAAACATCTGAAAATATTGCTGACTACCAGCCTGGATGATTTGGGGGAAGACTGGCTGGAAGCTGCCCAGCAGAGAAAGATCTGGGGGTGTTGGTCGAGAGCCGAGTGAAGATGAGCCAACAGTGTGCCCAGGTGGCCAAGAAGGCCAACAGCACCCTGGCTGGTGTCAGCCATGGTGTGGCCAGCAGGAGCAGGGCAGGGATTGTCCCCCTGTGCTCGGCGCTGGTGAGGCTGCAGCTCGAATCCTGGGGTCAGTTCTGGGCCCCTCATGCCAAGAAGAACATCGAGGGGCTGGAGGTGTCCAGGGAAGGGAACGGAGCTGGGGCAGGGGCTGGAGCACAAGTGTGAGGGGAGCGGCTGAGCGGGCTGGGGGTGCTCAGCCTGGAGAGAAGGAGGCTGAGGGGAGATCTTCTGCTCTCTGCAACTGCCTGAGAGGAGGTTGGAGCCAGGGGGGTTGGTCTCTTCTCTCAAGTAACAAGTGATAGGACAGGAGGGAATGGGCTCAAGTTGTGCCAGAGGAGGTTTAGGTTGGGTATGAGGAACAATTCTTTCCCCAAAGGGCTGTCAGGGCCTGGCCCAGGCTGCCCAGGGCAGGGGTGGAGTCCCCCTCCCTGGAGGGATCTCAAAGCCATGGAGATGTGGTGCTGAGGGCCATGGGGCAGTGGTGGCCTTGGCCGTGCTGGGTTAATGGTTGGGCTGGATGATCTGAAAGGTTTTTTCCAGCCAAAACAATTCTCTGATTCTAGGATAGCACAGGAACAAGGGTGCTTTGGACTTGCTCATGTTTTGAAATGGATTTTCCAGACATTTTAACATTGTACATTCTGAATTTTCTGTGAATTTTTAGAATTTTTGGAAGTTTTTGTTGCCTTTTGAAACTGGATTTGGAATGCACCTTTTTGTAAGATGCCTGACTTTTGGGGACACTCCTATAGCCAGTTTCAACTTGCTTTGGTAAAAGCCAGGTCCCAGCGGATGCCGAGGCAGTGTGATCACCATGGACGCTGGACCAGTGCAAGGAGCACCACCAGGGGTGGCAGCATGGTGACCACCTGGCAAAAAGCAGTGTCCTCTGCTTCTCCTGAGCTTCTAGCACCTGGTAGGACAATGCAGCCCCACAGATAGAGCTCCTGTTCAAGAATGTCACCACCCAGGCTTCCAGCTGTGAGATGGGTGGAGGAATACTCCTAGAGGTGGGAAGTGATTGCAGGCAAACCTGTGGGAGGAGTGAGCAGCCTGATGAACCTCTCTGTGGGATGGCTGAGCTGCAGGGGGAGGTGAGCAGGCTAAGGAGTGTTTGAGAGGCTCAGGAGATCAATCCGTGGAGCTGCACTCTGCCATCCATGATGCACACAAGCCAACTCAGCGTGGCCACTGCAGAGGCAAGTCCTGGCTCTGTTTGGTGCCAGGAGGAAGGCAGTGTCATGAGGGATAAGGGGTGTGGAAGGAGGTTACAGCATGGAGTGGTAAGAGGACCTTCTCCTGACGCTCTAAGATGCCTTTACAGAACAGGTACTAGGCCCTGGGTCCAGTAGATGAAGCACGTAATGAGAAAGAGGAACCTGCGTGAGCAGTCTTGCCAGGGGCAGAGAGGCCAACCCTTTGCAGCAAAAGCTACATTAAGACCAGTGCTGAGGAGAAACAATGGTGACTTGTGGTCATTGGTGACTCCCTCCTGGGCAAAATGGAAGTATCTGTCTGTTGACCAGACCCTCTTTTCAGGGAAGATTGCTGCCCCCCTGGGACCCAAACTGGGGACGTTACCACAAGACTGGAAGTCGTAGTTCAACTTTCAGGCTACTGCCCATTCCTGCTCTTTCACGTGGGTACTAATGCTGACACAACAAAAAGTCTGAGGTCATTCAAAAAAGATTTCAGAGCCCTGGGACGGATGCTAAAAAGTTTGGGAGCAGAGGTAGCATTTTCCTCAATCCTTCCAGTGATGGGGGGAGGCTTCAGGAGAAACAGGCGAGCCCAGGGCATCAATATGTGGCTCCAGGACTGATGCCTCCATCAAAACTTTGATTTTTCGAACCGTGGCAGAGCCTTGGAGAGACAAGGTATGCTGGGGCCTGATGGGATCCACCTCTCCCAGTGAAGAAAAGGTGTTTCTGGACATAGGCTGGCAGGGCTGATGGAGAAAACTTTCACCTGGAATTGCTGGGGAAGGTGATACCCAAAGGATTGCAGCAGTTAAACGAAGGGTTGGCATGGCATGGCCTGGGGAGGGGGGGCAATGCCAGGGGGGACATTTACACTGCTCCCTGGGAGCACAGGGGGCTCAGGAGCACATCTGCAATGCTTGTGCACCAACACACTATGAGAAACAAACAGGATGAACTGGAAGGGTTGGTTGGCTCCCAGAGCTATGATATCATTGGTGCCAGCGAGACCAGGTGGAAGGAGTCCTAGGCTGGAGTAGGCTGTCTGGGAGGAGTTGGTGGGGCAGGTGGAGGTGTCACACTGCATGTAACAGAGAGCTTTGATGGTAGAGCCCTTACAGTCAGTAATGATGTGGTTGAGAGCCTCTGGGTGAGGACGAGGGAATGGAAAACAAAGCAGTGGGGTTCTACTACCGATTGCCCAGCCATATTCTAAGCACTGATGAGTTATCCTATAGGCAATCAGGAGAGCCCTTGTCCTTATGGGAGATTTCAACTTCCCAGACATCAGCTGGGAATATCATACTGCTGGTAACAGGTCTTGGAAATTCTTGAAATTTGTAGGAGATACCTTCTTGTCACAAGTACTCAGGAGCCCACTAGGAAAGATGCCCTCCTGCTCTTGCTATTTGTGAATAGAGGAGGACTTGTGGGAGATGGGATGATGGTAGGTGGCTGCCTGGGCCACAGTGATCATGAAATGGTCAGCATAATGAGAAAAGAGAGTTGCTAGCCTGGATTTTGAGGGAGCAAAGGTTCCATTATTCAGGGAGGTACCTAGCAGAGTCCCCTGGGAATCTGCTTTTGGTGGCTTAGGAGTCACCAAGTGCTGGTCAGTTTTTCAGAAACACCTTTGAGAAGCTCAGGAGCAGGCAATCCTGCTGTGTCAAAAGCCAAGTGAGTGGGACAGAAGACCTGCTTGGCTGAACAGGGAGCTCCTTGTGGAGCTCCAGAGACAAAAAGAACTGTGTGATTGCTGGAAGTGAGGTCAGGCTGGGCAGGAAGATTACAGAGCCCTGGTTCCCACGTGCAGGGAGAAGATATGAAAGGCCAGGGGTCACAGCTGAAGCTGGCCAGTGCTGTGTCTGACCATAAGAGGGGTTTTAAGTATGTTCATAGCAAGAGGAGGTCTAAAGAAAACATTGGAGCAATACCTGTTGATGATGGTCACTTGAGCAATAGGGATGAAGAAAACACAATGGGTTTTTCACCTCTGCCTTTCATAATACTGCTAGACCATCCTCTGAGTCAGACGACCACGAGTGCAGGAACAGCAACTTTCCACTGGGGACTGAACTTGGCAGGGACCATCTGTATCAGCCGAGTGTCCACAAGTCCATGGAGCCTGGTGGGATTTGCCTCAGAGTACTGAAGAAGCTGGTGAATGTTATGGCAGGACCCCCCTCGATCATCTCCCAAAGGTCTGGGGAGCCTGGGGACATCCCTGCTGGCTGGAAGCTGGCCAGCATTATTCCAATCTACAAAAAGGGTGTGAGGGAAGACCCAGGGAGCTACAGACCTGTGAGTCTGACCTCAGCACCTGGAAAAATTACAGAGAAAGTCATGTTGGGTGCTACTGAACAGCATTTAAAGGACAATGCAGTCATCAGGCACAGCCGACACAGGTTCACAAGGGGAGAGTCCTGTTTAACTCATTTGATGTCCTTCTATGGCAAGGGCACCCACCTCGTGGCTGAATCACAGAATCACAGAATCCTAGGGGTTGGAAGGGACCTCAAAAGATCACCTAGTCCAACCCCCCTGCCAGAGCAGGGTCGCCTAGAGTCCATCACACAGGAACGCATCCAGGCAGGATTTGAATGTCTCCAGTGAAGGAAGGTGATAGATGGAGTTTTTCTGGATTTTAGTGAGGCTTTTGATACTGTCCCTGAGAGCATCCTCCTGGACAAGCTGTCCAACCATGGGATGAGTGGGTTCATGGGGCACTGAGTGAAGAACTGGCTGAAGGGCCGAGCTCAAAGGGCTGTAGTGAATGGGGCTACATCTGGCTGGTGACCAGTCACCAGTGGTGTTCCTCAGGGCTCAGTCCTAGGGCCACTGCTGTTCAATCTATTCAATAACAATCTGGATGCAAGAGTTGAAAGCACCATTAGCAGTTTTGCTAACGATACCAAACTGGGAGGTGCTGTTGACTCTTGAGGGACAAGAGGCCTTGCAGAGGGACCTAGATAGACTGGAGCATTGGGCAACCATCAGTGGCATGGAATTTAACAAGACAAAATGCCAGATCCTGCACCGAGGCTGGAGTAACACCAGGCACAAGCCTGAGCTGGGAGAGGGGTGGCTGAGGAGCAGGAAGGCATCTGAGGTGCTGGGTGGCAGCAGGCTCAGGAGGAGCCAGCGGTGTGCCCTGGCAGCCAGAGGGCAAACTCCATCCTGAGGGCATCACACACAGCGTAACCAGCCGGTCCAGAGAGGGGATTGTCCTGCTGGGTTCAGCGTTGGAGCTGGGATCCAGGAACAGGACGTGTGGAAATGGCTCAAAGCTGCACCAGGGGGTGGTCAGACTGGAAATTAGGAAGCATTTCCTTACCAAGAGGTTGGTCAAACACTGGAACAGGCTTCCTGGAGAGGTGGTCAATGCCCTAAGCCTGTCAGTGTCTGGACAATGCCCCTAATAACATGGTTTAACTTTCGGTCAGCCCTGAAGCGGTCAGGCAGTTGGACTAGATGATGGTCTAGATGATGGGATGGTGCTCTCTGAAGGAAAAGGGAAAGCCTGGGCAGCAGAGGGTGCTGTGAAAACACTGGTGAGGGAGATGTTTCCCTGCCCAAATCCCCATGGAAAGCATAGTGTTTTGGTGTATTTAAAAAAACCCAAACTGTTGCCCACCTCTCCTGAGCATGAGGTGCCACATGGTGATTCTACAGCCGGGACACAGCCACCCAGGGCAGGACTTCTGTGGGGATGGAGCTCTCCCTGCTGGGAGGATGGGAAAGGGTGATCTGGGTGGGTCCAGCCCTCTCACCACCTGTGTCATCAACCGTGACACCGCTGGGCACATCTGTGCTGCCCTGGCTGGGTGGGAGCTGTTTCCACCACGATCGTTGCGATGCGTTGATAAGTCACGCTGTTATTTCAGGCCTTTAACAACCTCCTGCAGCCATGAAATTGGCACTGATGGGGATTGAGGTTGGACCACAGACCCCCTGATGCCCTGGCTGACACTGCCTTGCTTCACTCTGCAGCTGTGGAGGAGCAGGAGGGGAGAAAGAAGCCGCTCCACCAGACCTCCTCATGTTTTCCAGCTGGTTGTGAAGCTTGCTGGTGCTCCTCCTCATGCAGAGCAGGTGAGATGTTTCTTCCCGTGTGTGCATCCATGCTGTTGAGTTTAATTTAGCAAATAACTTTAGCTCAGGCTTTTCTGATTTGTCCATAGCAGAGTGTAAAGTCTGTTCCTGAAAAAAAATCCAAACCAAACAAGCCAAACCCCCAGGGCCTCTCTGTCTTGGGTTTGCTTTTCTCATTTGTCACCAGGTTTTGTGTCCTACACGCTGAGCTCCACTGCTACCTTGTCGTTTTACTGCTCGCAGACCAAGCCCCCTCCCTCCCCTCCCTCTGAAGCTGTTTTGCAAACCACCACAGGGTGGAAAGGCAGTGTTGACTTCATGGAGAGGTGGTTGTCCCCTGTGAGTGGTGGAGCAACAGGCAGTGGGGTGTGTGGCCATGGTGTGCTGCGTTGGCCAAGGGGCAGGTCCAGCTCTGGAGATGCATCTTCCCAGGCTCCATCCCTTCCCACCTGAGTGTCCCCAGGTCCCTCCACATCTCTCGGGGGAAGAGCACATCCTGACTCCAGCTATGGTTTTGTTGATTATGGACTGTGGACCTGCTGGTTGTGCTGAAGGCACTGGGCACCGTTTAATGTGCCAAGAGGCACAGCAGGTGGTGCAGAAGCAGCCTCCTCAGATGCCTCTTGGTGAGGTGCACATGTTTGGGAGCCCACCCTTGCTTTCCTTTTCATCCCCTGCGTGTCCTGGGGACCTCCAGCCCTTGCCACCCGTGTGCCACTGGGTGCTCTTGCTCTGGCTTCAGCTGGAGCTGCAGGATGCTGCCAAGCGCCCAGTCCTGGGCAGAGGGTCCATACGGCACCACAGCTGGAATGGTTTGGGCTGGAAATGCCCTCTCCACACTGTGGCGTCAGGCTTCAGTGGTGCTGCCAGTGGTGCTGGAGCTGCACTTTGTTGGCTCATGCCTCCAGTGCATCCACCGTGCTGCTCATGCCAACCCAACACTCCAGCCTGTCCAGGTCCCGCTGAATGGCAGCACAACCCTCTGCTGGGTCAGCCACTCCTCCCAGTTTGGTATCATCAACAAACTTGCTGAGAGGAGACTCTGTCCCTTCACCCAGGTCATTGATGAACATGTTGAACAAGACTAGTACTGACCCCTGGGGGACACCACTAGCTACAGGCCTCCAGCTAGACTGGCCACTGTTCACAACCGTGAGAGCTCTGCCATCCAGCCAGTTCTGAATCCACCTCACTGTCCACTCATCTAACCCACACTTCCTCTGAAGTTCCCTATGAAGATGCTATGGGAGACCATGTCAAAAGCCTTGCTGAAGCCAAGGTAGACAACATCCATTGCTCTCTCCTCGTGTACCCAGCTAGTCATGCCATCACAGAAGGCTATCAGATTGGTCAAGCATGATTTCCCCTTGATGAATCTATGCTGACTACTCTTGGTAACCTTCTTTTCCTCCACATGCTTAGAGCTGAAATGCCCTGTATCAGCCCCACATCAAGCCAAGGGCAGCAGCAGGACTCGAGTGAGTGCTCTGCCCAGCACAGCCCAGCACAATGAGTTTTCACTCTGTAAAATACCCGTACCTGTCTATCATTACTGTTCATGTATTTGCTTATTGACCTCAACAAACCCCAGCCCCATGGCATGGGAAGTGCTCAGAGCAGTCCCAGACCACCTCCCTTCCGCCCTTTACTCCAGGGGCTGGAGAAGGGATGGAAGGGGAGCTGCGACCCTTCTGGATGCACTCCACCTGAGGAACATCTGTCAGTGGAGATGGCACATGAATGGTATGGGGCTGGCTATCTGGGGCTGAGCTTCATGGAATCATCAAATCCCAAACTGGTTTGGGTTGGAAGGGACCTTAAAGCTCACCCAGTGCCACCCCCTGCCATGGGCAGGTACACCTCCCATGACACCAGGTTGCTCCAAGCCCAACCAACCTGGCCACAAACACTACCAGGGAGGGGCAGCCACAGCTTCTCTGGGCAACCTGGGCCAGGCTCTCACCAATTTCTGAAGCTGGTACCTTAGAGATAATGCACCAGGACGATGGGGATGATGGCACGGCATGGAAACGACAGTGACAGTTTCATGCTGCTCTGACGGTTGGATGTGACCATGGGTCAGTCTCCTGGAGAAACTGTCTAGCCCAAATGTGTCAGCAACAAACTGAGAAGGTGGCTGTCAGTGCTGGCTGGGGACAAGCAGTTCTCAGGGAGAGGGAACGTGTGTTGGAGGATGTGCCATGACCTGTTTCCTTGTGCTTGTGCTGGCAAAATTTGGGACAAAACAGCTGACTCTGGTGGGGAGGAAGGAGAGAGCCACACTGGCCAAGACATGCAGCAACCTGTTGATAGCTAAGTCTGTGAAAGTGAGATCTTCCTTCTTGGCGGGTACAACAACAGAACTTGAACGTGGTAGATCCACCAGGATCTCCAGGTCACAGCCATCTTCAGTCTTTCTAGACACCTGGAGATAGCTAGTGAGACACGAAAATGAGTATAAAAAAAGCAAGATAAGGTATGAAAAACATCATTCAGGGCAGCAGTTATGTGGAGGCTTCTTCCAGTGGCGTTTGGGTGTTAAAGCTATTGGAGGCTTTGGTAGGAAAGAATCACTTGTGGTCTTGTCTGCCAAAGAAAGGTAACTCCTGCCTCATTTTCTGCTGACTTGCAATAAGTTTACAGAAAACAAAAACAAAACAAAAACCACAACAATAAATTGACTGGACTGGCTGTATTTCCATTTTTACCTATAAAAGTTCCTCCTAGCTCTGAACAGAATAGAGCTGCTGGAGCACAGAACGTTTATATTGCAATTATAGACAGTGATTTTCCTTGCCCAGGCAGGTTTTCATCATTCCCAACTCACCTGGAAAACACTTTCTCTTCCTGCAGAGCCGGCTGGATGTATCCCTGGCTCATTTTCACCAGTAAAATCTCTCTCCGCTGGGACAGGTGGAGACTCGGATTTTATAACAACTGTAAGCACTGCTTTTTCTTGAACCAGGAGAAGTACAACCAGGTAAATGGGCACTTGTGGTAGGAGGAGCAGAACGTGAGGCTGGCTGGGATCAGGATGGGGTCCTCCAGAGTCCAGCATGTCCCAAGTCCTCTGGGATGCCAGTGGCAGCACACCACATCCATTAGTGATGTTAGAGTCAGAACCTGCAAGTAACTGGAGTGTTTTCCCCCTCCCAGGCCACCTCCCCTTGCACAGGGTAGAAGACATGATGGTGCCGATCACCCTGTGGAGCAGTGGGGAGGACTGGGTGAATCCCCCTCTGGAGACCCAGAGCTTGCTCCCCCAACATCACCAGCCTTGTTCATCACGAGCGCTTCCCTGACTGGAACCACTTCAACCACCACCAGGGTCAGGATGTCCCTCAGTGCGTATCTAGGAAGGTGGTTGCTCAGATGGAGCAAAATCCATGGACAGTCCGTGTGCTGCCCCAGGATGGAGAACCCACCCATTCCCATGTGGCTGAGGCATGGGTTTCACATGAGGGATGCCACTCTGCTCTTCTCTTCTTATAAATATCTCCTGTCTCCCTCTTCCACACTGATTTAATGCCTTAAATGTAACCGTGTAGTTTCTGCCTGCCCTCTGTGACCAGAGATTGCAATCAACCCTTGCACCACGGCTGAACACCAACCCTTAGCTTGGTGGGCCTCACTGGGGTTGTTTCTGCACCCCATTGCTGCTGCAAGGTGTGCAGGAGACCCTGTTTGGTTTGGAGTTTTTTGTTGGCTTTTGCCAGCTCAGGGCATTCCAAGCACAAAATTTCACTGCAGAACTTGAGTGCGTGACTTGGGTTGTGGGTTCAGGTGAAGGAGGGGTGGAAAGTGGTCTTGCCTGTGGCCCTGGGAAGGCTGGAGGGGGTGAGCACTGACTGCAGGGGAGAAACGTTCCTCCCAGTAGAACGAAACCAGACAGGTCGATGCCCACCACGTCTGAGAGGTGGTGAAAGGGAAACATCTGGGCCTTGGTGTTAGGCTGGGTCTTTCCTGGGAGATAACCCACCCAGAACGGTGTCCTGTGTCACCTCCTGCAGCACACATTACAGCAAAATGGGTTGCCCAGGGAGGTGGTGGAGTCACCGTCCCTAGAGGTGTCCAAGAGGCGTCTGGATGTGGCGCTGGGTGATGTGGGTGAGTGGGGATGGAGGGAGGGGTTGGACTGGGTGATCTTGAAGGTCTCTTCCAACCTTGATGATTCTATGATTCTATGAAACGTACATGATATTTGAGTTGGTCTCTTCTCCCTAGTAACCAGCAATAGGATGAGAGGAAATGGCCTCAAGTTGTGCCAGGGAAGGTTTAGATTGGGTATCAGAAGAAACTTCTTCCCCAAAGGGCTGTCAGGCTCTGTCACAGGCTGCCCAGGACAGTGGTGGAGTCACCATCCCTGGAGGTGTTCAGAAGATGTGTAGATGTGATGCCTGGGACATGGTTTAGCACTATATGCAGTAGTGTTAGGTTAATGGTTGGACTTGATGATCTTAGAGGTCTTTTCCAATCAAAACAATTCCATGATTCCATGAAAATCCAGCTGTGTTTTCTAGGAAGTTGAATGTAACATGGCCCATAGTGTTACCTAAGAATAATGCTCTGTTCTTAGCATGTGTATTTGAAAAATATCTATCCACCTACCTATCTATTCTTTCTATCCATCCATCCATCCATCCATCCATCCATCCATCCACCCATCCATGCATCCACCAATTTGCCTGCTTGCCTAGCCTACCTACCCATCATCCATATCATGAATGGAAAGTAGCTTTCTCTGCAGTTTCTTCTCTCTGCTGGTACTTTTTTGTCCTCCAGTTTCAAATATGTTTGCCACCCCCAGCCCTGAGCTGTCAGGAAGCCTTGACCCAGAGCAGGGGGTTTGCTCTGGGGAAGGACCGACCATGGATTTCCTTCAGGTGCTGGTGCTCACTGGGTCTTGCTGCTCCATCCTGGACACAGCAGAACATGGTGTGGAGCTCCTGTGTCCCCAGGTCCAGCTCTGGGCTGCTCCTTTCCCACCAGTGCCCAGAGAAAAGCATTTTTGTCTCCCAGGAGGACTCATATCAAACTCCAGTCACATCCCTCTTTCTGAAGAGGCGATCCTTATTTTGCCTAGATGTTCCTTGTTTTGTCTAGATCCTCATTTTGACTTCTCTGCTCAGGAGAAGGGGACCTGCCGAGCCTTGCTGCAGGGTGATGAGTACCCACCTCTGCTTCCAGCCTCTTCTCTGCCACCAGGAATCCGGTTCACGGTCAGGAAGTAGCCATCATCTGTCAGGACTTTGTGCTCCTCGCTGCAATATCCATGGAAACAAACTATCTGGCTCCACAAGGAGAGAAGCCAGTGGGGAAAAAGGTGGGTGGCTTTGACCTGACTCCTGGCAGATGGGCCCTCCGACCATCTCCAGGAGACCTGAAGAGGTTCTGGTTCTCTCAAGAGTCACTCTGAAAGGCACAGAGGGTGCCTGGAGCCCCGGGGACACCCTAGAGGCCAAACTGTTCCCCTTGCAGATGGGGGTGACACAAGTGACAAATGAGCAGCGCAGTGGCCAGCTGGCCAACAGCCTGTGCAGCCTGGGGGTAGGTGCCCACACCACCCTGGCTCCCCATGGGTAGGGATGGGGACAGCCTGGATGGTCCCTCAGGGAGGACTTTGGGCACACCACCTGTTATTCTCCAGTGGTAGAAAGAGATCCAAAGGGCTGAGGTTTGACCCCTCATAACACTCATGACTTTTTGTCTCCCATGGCAGTCTTCAGACTTCATCCCTGCCTTTTGTCTTCTAGTTGTTTCATTCTTGATACATAATTTTGGTCCATGAAGGGTGGAGTGGGCAGCAGAGCATCTTTGTTCCTCTTTGATTTCTGGTTTGGGTATGCCATGGCCTTTGGCTCAAATGCATGTTTAGCATGAGGAATTTTGCTTATAATGTCTCCTTTTGCATGAAATCACCAAATCACCTGCTGTGATTTCAGGTTGCCTGGCCCTGGGGCTCCTGCTCCATCAATCAGGGGGAAGGCGAGAGCACCCTGCGCCACAGCCCGTGGCTTGCCCTTGGAGGCACCACCCATGCCGGTCCAGGTGCCAACCACACAGAAGTGGTTTAATGGAGAGGGTGTTGGCTGGCAAACCTGCCAGTGCTTGAACGAGATCAACTGGTTTGTGTAAGGTTTTGTGTAAGTTTTTTGTATAAGCTCCTCGGAGGAGAAGGACAGAGAGGTGGTATTGCTTCTGCTCCCTGAGGAGAGGCCAAGAGGACAACTTGGACAGGGTCTGGGGACGTGACACAGGGGAAGCAGACCACTGCTGTCCCAAACCTTTGCTGGAGGCATTGCAGGATGGAGCAAGAGGCAGTCCTTGTGGGTTAAGACCAAGATGGGGATCATTTGGTGATCAGGTCAGCATGACTTGTCCTCCAGGATGGCTGATGGAAAAGCAAGTGACAAATAGCAATGCAAGGACCCAAGCTCACTGGGTGCCTCCAGGGACTGGAAAGCTACCCTCAGCATCCATCCAACTTCTCCTTGCTGGGCAGAGATAAGGGACACCTGTGGGGCCAGGAGGCAGCAGCACCTTGGGTCCTCCTCGAGCTGGCCAGCGAAGACTCCAGAAGCCCGCAAGCCCTTTGGCAAGAACCTGTTTCATACCCTTTTATTTAGGGATGTGTTAGTCTGTCAGGCAGAGACAATCTGCTGACTCACGAGGTGGTGGAGCCTGGCACGTGGCCCTATAAGCTCCAGTTACCCTCTCCCACCAAAACAGCATGTGGTGAGAGGCCTTCTCCTGGCACTGGGTGCCATCCCAGTGGTCCCAGCAAGGGACAGCAGATGAAACTGGGCAGCTGGGGAGCAGCCTCCAGGGTGTCACACAGCTCCTCACAGCAGCAGCGGTGGGAAAAGGTCCCATGGCCTGTGGTCCATCCTTGGGTCAGGACCCACAGGGCTGAGATGGGAGCATCTGAGTGTGGGGCAGCATCCAAGCAAGAGCAGTGATGGAGAACAGCACCAGGACGTAGAAAAGTCACCCCATGCTGGGAACTGGTGTGTCCACGATTTCTGGTCTGCACCGTGTTTCCCAGCTCCCCAGGTGGAATCAAGCCCACCCCACCAGCAGCAGAGGCCCTGGGGCTGGGCCAGTTGGGGCATCTCCGGTCCCCCCTGCAGAGCCGCTGCCCCTGACGAAGGATTTGTGTGTTGTTTATGTATTTATATGCTATATATATTTATTTATATATACTATTTTTATATATATACACTATATATACACTATATACACTAT
>VZRW01003930.1:8770-28684 GCA_013398125.1 Aegotheles bennettii | reverse complement strand
TCTCCAGCTTTCCTGTAACCCCTTCAGATACTGGAAGGCTGCTATAAGGTCTCGCCAGAGTTTTCTCTTCTCCAGGTTGAAAAACCCCAAGTCTCTCAGCCTATCCTTGTAGGTCAGGTGCTCCAGCCTTCTGATCACCTTTGTGGGCCTCCTCTGGACCAGCTCCAATAGCTCCATGTCCTTGTGCTTGAGGCTCCAGAGCTGGGTACAGCACTCCTAGTGGGTTCTCATGAGAGCAGGGTAAAGGGGGAGAATCACATCCCTCAACCTGCTGGTCACGCTTCTTTTGGTACAGCCCAGAATACATTTTGTTTCTGGACATGTAAGGTAGTACAATAAGGCAATTTTCCTCAAATAAGTACATCTTTTTTACAAAAAGAACCATGGGCTACATCTGTGTTTGTTCAACAATAAGGAGATAACTTCCACAGACTTTTGACCTCTAAATGTACATCTCTGTAAATCACAGTACTCTCAAAATCCTGACAGAGTAATAGCAACAGAGGGACAGTCATGAAAACTTAGGCTTATACAAAGGCTCAGCTCAAGCTTTTCCTGTCCCCTGCCCTCTACCATAGCATTCCTAATCCACCCTACAGAAGTTGAGAAAGCTGATAGTTTCCTTTGAAGTTTGTTTTATTGCTGACTTTGAACCTATTTGACAAGTCCCCTTGCTTCTGCAGGGCAAGCTGATGCTTGACTTGATATTGTAACAATGTCAACTTATTTGAAACCCACTTGAAGACATGAAGTAGAAACTTGATTTTGCAATGTCAGAAGAAATTACCCAGAGTCTGTTTGTTGTCTGAGCTACGACTCCATGCTATGCTGGAAAGCAGATGTCCTCAGCCACCCCATTCATGTTTTGAAAAGACACAGGTGTCTGAATGTAACCCTTTATCAGCAAGGGTACGTGCTGATTGGGGCCAAGCTGTAATTCCTGAATGACTGATTTCTTAACATTAGTTGGGATCTATTAGGATGAGCCACTCCCTCACACAAATCCCATACATAGGTTTTGTATTACCTCTAAGAAATCTACCATCCTTCATAGACAACTGTGATTTAAGTAGTCACCTAAATCACGTAGGCAGCTCCTGAGCCACTGTAAGCTGGCGTTATTCCCTCTGTCTGCAGACTGCTGCTCTTCACCAGATGGAGACCTGTTCTCTACCCACATCTTCAAAAACTGTTCATCCTTTGCTTTGTCACAGTAAGGCAGTATTCATACATAAGAATATAGGTGTACATTCCACTGTGAAATAGGGTTGGAAAACTGGAAATACTTGGAGTGTGTGTGTCTCTACACTTGCAAATGTGTGTAGAGAGACAGACAGACAGTCCAAGCTGCCCTGCTTCATAAGAAAAACAGGAAAAAATCAGCTTCTGCCTAAGGCTCGGAATTTGCTATTTTGGCTTAGATAGATAGATAGATCAATAGATTTGGCTTAAATAAAAAATGAAAATAATTTCAGGATTTTTATGATGGTGGTGAGAAAATGTGTTCGTAGTTCTCAGTTAGGAATAGGAAAAATCATTGTGTTCATTCTGATGATGGTTCCCATCATGACTGAACAGACTCGTTGCAGTATGTTTTTGTCAACTCACTGCTATGCAGCATTTCATGACTTATGGATTTTTAAATGTTGATTTGAATGAGATTCAGAGAAAGATTGGGCATAATAAAATATTAATAAATATTATTAATAAAATACCACTTTCCTAATATGTATTTGCCAGTACATTAGTAGTGATTTTCTCCTTTTTTGTCCCTTAAGTTATCTTTTCTGCTTGAAATTTTATTTTCCAGACAAAATAATTCATGGGTTCTTACAATTTAGTTAACAGTAGACTTCATATGTGAACCGTTTTCAGCTATACAAGTATAAAAATAAGTATGTGAGAGAGAAATCTGTACACACAAACATGGACACTTCAGTTAAAAAATATCTTATGCGGTTGTAGTTAGATCTTGCAGCCAATTTTGGCTTGTTATCTAAAAGCATCATAGTATATGACCTTACTTACATTACAATGTATGCTGTTCTGTCTGGCCACAAAAGAGTGTACTGAAGCTGGAGCTTTCCCGGTGACTCTGCAATATCCTCTCGTTAGTTTATCAAACCTGTATCTTCTATTTTCACCAGATGTTTTCATGTGCCTCCGTACAGCTGTCCTCGAAAATTTCGTAACTCATCACTGCCATCTCGTGGGAAAAATTGTGCATCACTAGTTCTTCACGAACTGAAGAAAAGGTATTAAATACAATTTGTGTTCTGAAGATAATGTTAGCAGTTAGCTGAAAAATATTACTTCATATAGAAACTAAAAGTCATAAGATTCATCTATTTACCATGAAGTTAAAAATTTACAATGAAATTATAAAAATAATAATTTCATAAACCCCTAAGCATTTGCCAAAACCATTAAAACATTTTTCCAGGCAACACTCTATTATAAAACTTTAAAAATGCAATATTAATCTTATACTAATATAACATATAATATATGCACATACAGCTCATTAATATGCTCTATAAATTGAAACAAAAGCTGGGGGTTTTTTGGTTTTTTATTAAATGCTTTGAGATAAGAAAACTGAAAATATGTTTAAAGGCTTTAATTTCTTCACTTTTTCCATCCAAATGGGGAAAAATCCTACAAAACATTTCAATTTTTCATAAGCTGCATTTAACTATGGATTTTTTTTAAAAAAATATTCCAATATGTGCTAAGCATTGATAAAGCTATAAATACTGAAAGAACAAATTTTATCAAGTGATAATTTCAAAATATATAATGTTTCACATCGAGGCATGATACCATTAAAACATCATAGAATTGCAAAAATAGGTCATGATCTAATACAAATTATCTTCCTTGTTCTCACCTCTTCCCAAATGTGCATGATTACAAATATTTTCTAGACCACGCAGACTGAGGAAAGAATATCCTCATGTTTGTTTCAAGGTCAACAGCTGCTATATGAAGGACTAGCTGCCCCCTCACATGATGAAAAAGTTATTGTACCCAAGCTATGGCATAATATAATTCTGGCTTGTGTTATATGAGGTACTGCTGTGCTTCATTAATGCTCCAGATGTACTGATATGTACCACAACCTTGGAGAGTCTGTGTTACAACAGTTCTTACAGTGACTTTTTTTCACAATGTAAGTTTGATGCTTTTTGGCAATAAACAACAACCTGACGAGGCTGTCTCTCAGTGAGCAATATGTTGTGCTAGGAATTTGGTGGATTATGCTCTTTAGACAAGTCAGCCTTTTTGTGTGTAACAGTTTTTCTTTTTTATACTACTTTTCCTGTCTCATCAAGTTGTTTCTGAATATGAACACATTTTTCCTTCTGGAACCTGAAATGGGACATCCAAGTCCTTTAAGGGGACTTTAATGATCCATCCCCAGGCAATATAACAGCCAAGCTTCACCTGGAAAGGGATGTCTAAGTCTTTGTAGTACAGTGTTCTTAAAACATCACCTAAACGAATGAGAGGTAGATTTAACATAAATCCAGCGCCCCCAGAATTTGATGAAGTCCTTATATAGGGTCTGGTCTACTGGGAAAATTGCAGTATTTGATAGCAGAACTGAGAGTACATGAAATCCTTGGATACACACCACCAGGCACTGCAGTGCATAAAGCAGTCACAGAAGAGAGGGAAACCAGGCAATTCACTCCTCCAGATTCAGGAGCTGGTTTTTCAGTCAAAGCAGCTACAAGCATTGTTCTACCAGAGAGAAGAGACTCTCTGGAAGTTGCTAACACCTGTGAGCTAGAAGAATAAACAGGCTTCTCATGGCAAAAGTTCTGCAGACACTCAAATTTCTGTAGTATTAACTACAGTTGATGCCCTGTGTGTCTGAAAAGAACCCAGCCTGTAGACTCAGCAGGAAATTCACTAGTGGACTATTTCTCTTCCCTGCCTTCTACAGCTGAAAAAAACAGGATTGAATCAGAACAAAGACTATGTTACAATCACGGAAGTTAAAGAACAGTGAGATTAATTAGTTTATGAAGTCTAGAAACAGAAACATGTAGGAATGGATGAGGAATAAGGCACTATTTGATGCTGATTATCCATCCTGATCTGCAAGATATGTAGGAGCACATGCTACAATGTGGATTTCTGAGTAATAAACACACTCTCCAGATCATTGTCTATGCTATGAATATGACCATATTGAGCAGAGAGGAAAATCTGTAATTAGCCCTATTTTAGAGTTACTGGGAGGATCTACTAACACATAAACTATTTCTTCTTATTTATGGAATTATAGGAGAAACATCCCTTACTGCTCTATTTGTATTACTGTCCTCACCAGAATATTTGGATCCCAGATTAGAACATTAGTGAAATGAAGTCCTTGGATGAAATACTGGAATGACTGTAGCTGTGATGAACAATCATAACTCTGTGGTGTAGATACAACTAGTTTTGAGGGAGACCAGTCTCAGTGCGAACCAGAACTTAACACTTCTTTTAACATTCTTTAGTATTTATATAAGTATTTATTTATGAAGGAGTAGAATCTGAAAGTCAGACAAAGAGAATAAAATCAAAGCATAACATCCAAACATAAAATAAAACTAAACTTTTTAGAGGGTTTTTTACAGTTTTTGAAAGTTTCCTCTCCCAACTGGAAAGCTGATGTTTTGCCCAGGTTTGGAAAAATACAGCACTTAGTGTAAACCAGAAACTCCAGTGTCTGCCCAGCTCTGCTTGTTTATTTCAGAGTAGTAGTACTAAAGGAACAACAACAGACCAGTTCAAGCTACCATATAACCTCCAGTTGTTTTGGGAACCATTCATCCCTAGAGACTGTACCTCAGCCTGGGCTGCACCTGCATTAAGAAGTCACCTGTTATCTGTAGGGCATGTTTTCACATGCCTGTATTGCATGAGAAACCAACCCAGAAATCCGGGGTGGCTTTGCTTCCAGTGAAGACACTGTGACAACACATTGAGTCTGGAGGGAGCAAGCAGAGAGGTATGTAACCAAGCAAAAAGGTATGCATCCTTACAGGTATGCATCCTAAGCTGCTGTCTCACCTATAGGGGCGGTCTGCAGCAAAATATCAATGCAGGCTCTGAGCTGAAGATTTCTTACTTCATACACTGGAATATAAATGCAGCAGGGTCATAGACCTTCTACCTTGTCAGCTGCATCCTGGTGTTCATTCCACAGTGGAGACCATGGGACTGTTGGGTTTTGGAAAAATGCCTTTGCAGGTCAGGATCAGTGAAGAGCACTTCTGGTCATCGTGGCATGACTAGTAGACAGAGCATAATGTAAGGAGAGCAGCAGCTAAACAACATGCCACAGACACTGTCCTGTTGAGAAAATGAGAGGAAGCTGTTCTCTGAGAGCACTGAAGGAGAACTGCTCAGGAGTGGCTGTCACCATTGGACATGGAGGCTACTGAAGGCTCTCGCAGCAGGTGCAAAAGAGGGGGTAGGTCTCCACAGCAGGGGATAGGCAGATGGAAAAGTCATTCAAAGCTCTCTGTTAACAGCAAGCTTTGATCAGCTTGGCTGTCTTATGTGATTTCAATCTTTCTACCCAGCTGCCAGTGGGTTTGGAGTTTGGGAGAAACTGAGACATTTGAAAGGTGCATGCTGTGTTCTGAAAGGAGTAGATCTTCTTTTTTCAGAGTTTCATCCATCTTCTTGAATGCATTCCCCCTTTTAGGCATGCATCAAAAAATGAGCTTAACAAGCAAAGCTTTCTGGTCAGTTGAATACTTTTGTGGCTGCTGCTGCAAGCTGAACTGGAGCTGTAGAAATGTTGCAAGCAGTCTATGGTGTTGCTGTATGATTTTTCCTCCAGTAAGGACCAGATTCAAGAGTGTTCTCTCTCTGTTTGGCTCTCTGTACATATATTAAACCCAGGTTAACTGGTCTGAAAGTCTAGGTTTGTGGTTGACTAGTTTTGTCAAAATACCAGGACTTATTGCCTCTGTCTTAGATATAGCAGATGCTCTAGTCATCTGATTCAGTCATGCTTAAAGTACTGCAAATACAGAAGTGGTTCCAGTAAATGCACAAAGAGACAAAAGTCAAAGTGACCCTTTCTCTGGGCCACTGTCCCTCATGCACAAAGGTAAGTTTTCAGCAGTCCATGAAGCATTTTGTGAACTTGTCCACTTTGAAGACAGAGGCCTCTCTCTTCTTTGAATAAGAAGCATGTTTAAATCAAAACAGAATATTCAAATCCTTATGGCTGAAATGCATGGTGGCTTTTGGATGTGAACTACATGGAGTGCAACACAAGAGGATGTAAGCTTTCTGGATTTTCTGCCATGAAAACACAGGCAAAACCACCCAGGAAGCTGATGGAAAGGGTATAATTTGAGGAAGGTCAAAGATTAGACAAGGCAGTGAGTAGACAAAGCAGCAGTGAGTTTGGGTTCCCTCACATACCTTTGAGTCTTGCATTACACCTCTTAGTACACACTTTCTGTGTTCCTGAATGGAGGTGGGTAGAAAATATTTGTATAAGATATTTTTCAGATTATAAAGTCCACCCTTTCTTCTTTTGCACTGAAATAAAGTTTACACTTTCCTGTGTATATTTAACAGTACGATCAGAAAACAGAATAAATGTGCATTAAAGTGCAATTCACGTATATATCTCCTTATACACTCTTAAAAAATACCCCCTACAGTTACCCCCTTTATGACCCACTGAGTACATACTTATACAATGTGGAAAAACTCCAGGAATGTACTTGCATAGAGCTTCAGTTTGACAAGCTGTCACTTCCTAGGAAAAGAAAAAAATCAACTTATTTTTGGAAAACTGCCCATCTCTCCTGACCATGTCAGAAATACAGACAATGAAAGGAATAATTGGAACAGATAATGCCTTTGCCTTGTTCCCTTGGAACCTCCCTCTGTGCTTGAACAAAAATCTAATATTCACCAGCAGAAAAGGAGAGAGATAATTGCCTCTACTTATACACAAGACAAATGTAGGAACTTATTTCTGCAAGTCTGCACAGCTTTACCATTCACTCACCAGTAGCTGTAGTGGTTATGGCACAGCTTGTTGGAAGTAGCTGCCTAAAAGCCAAATGAGTCAAACCATTAGCCAATAAGAAAAGAGCTGGCTTACAAATTGCTGCCTAGGGCCAGGGAGCAACCCAGACAAATGATCTGTTCACAGGCACGTGTTAAAGCATGTTTCTCTGCTACTACTGAGTGAGTTTTCAGCAGCTACTCACAGCTACTGGTGGGATGGGCTCCATGGTGGCAGCACTAGAGTATTGCTTCACCAGCAAGCCACCATCACCACTGTGGCAACATGGATGCAACTGCTCGGTGTATTCCTTGATGTATGTGTTCCTTGATGTTTCCCACATTCAGTCAGCATGTCAAGAGACATTTGGAAAAAAGGTGGAGGGAACAGTGTTAAACACTGGACTCGCAAATCTCTAAGTACAAGGTGTCAGTGTAGTCAAGTTAAAACATCTACATAGAATAACTCACAGAGTAACTGAACCATATTATAGAGAGGAATCATGAATATGCAATCAGAAAACAGTTTCAGCACCTGATCACCATCTCTGTCAATTACAGTAGTCACTTTCTGTGATGTTGCCTTGTCATTTTGACAGTGATTATACCTTTACATGATGTATTGCTGATATTATGCTTCAGTTGTTTACAAATAGAACTGTATCTTACACTTTCAATATAAGAGTAGGACGTTTTAAGTGAGGAAAACACTCATAATAATTCTTCCATCTAAGTCAGTCATGTACGTCTGCAAGCGTTGCGGCTGAGAAAATCATCCTCTGCCACAGCTGCATGACATGATCAACCCTAACAAAACCAAGTCATTCTGGAAGTTTGCAGACAGTGTCCAAAAGCAGTGTGTGGAGTTTTTCAGCTGATAATGCTTATAAAAGAACATTTTTCTCCAAGTGAGCAAGTTGTTTTTAAACAAATCATTAACATTATATGCTTGTAAAAGCAATGTTTTTTAAATACAGTAAGCTATAAACAACAGTTTTCTGAGTGAATATTTTATAGAGGTGTGCAATGCTTGTATTTATAAACAGATTTGTTCATGATGCTATACGTTTAACTGTTCAGTATTTCACAATGATCTAAGACAATGCAAGGCTTCTACTTTAGAGAGAACTCTAGAAAATTGTAGAATCGTCGTAAGAATCACCATAAGAACTAAGCTTTTAGAAATCCTTGTTCAAAACCTACATGTGGGACTAATATATATTTTAATAGTACATCTATCTGTATATCCTCTTTATTCAGTTTGTTTGGGATGGAGATAAGAGAATATGAAGGACACATATATCAGTTGTTAATAATCATTACAGTTTAAATATCCTTTCAAATTCTAGTTATAATGGGCTTTCAGAGATCAGATTGTAGCTTGTCTCAGATCATTTAAAGTAAATACAATAAAAGATTGAGATTGTTTTCCATACATTTGTTAGAAACGCCTTTATTATTTTTTCTGCATTTGTTGTCTCTCTGATGTCAAATCAAGTATCTTCTATTGGTGATGACAGAGTCACATGTAGATATAGTATCGGATCTATTCCAGGTATTAAATTTTGAATCTGGCACTTCAGACATTTTTCTAGTAATAAAGTATTGGAGACAGTATAAGTAACAATGTGATAAACATTGTTGTGAGAAATGCGCATAACCCTGGACCTGTTATCTTTTCAGTGATAACTTGTAGTCTCCAAATTTGACATCAAAACTGCTCAGCAAACAATTAGAGCTTCCAAACAAAAATTACGAATGAAATATTCATTAATGATGTGGTAAAAGACATTACTGAGCATTTTGCCTTAGAATTTTTACAGATTTTTCATTAGCACAGCTGAACAGCTACAGTGGAATAGGACAGGGAGGAAAATAACCCCTGAGTGAAATACGAAATTATAAAACTTACTGGAAATCTACATGGCCAGTGAAAGAAATCTGTCCATACAGACCTAACGCTGAACAAATCATTATTTCTCATCTCTGCCGGTTTCTCCCATGTGGCATTATGTGCATGATACCATTTAAGTAGCAGCAGTCAGAATGGAGCACAAACCATACGTATTTCTGGACACTAATGGCTCGCTTAATTACTCTACGTTTGTTATGAGTAAAATACTTGCATCTAAATGAAGCTTCTGACTCACCAGGAAGTTTAATGCTGATAGTCTTGCCAGTATCCAGGCTTATTTGCCCTGGCATTTTTCTGCACATCATACAGGCAATGACTGCAACACCTGGTGTCGGTGTTGTTACCATTGCTAGCCGAAGTACTCCAAACAGCTGCAACAAACAGATAGGGTGAAAAGGCTTAATAAGGTATTATCACGCTCTTCTGGGGCAATTTGATCATTCAGAGATACGTTGCAAGCAGAATATAGCCAACTTAAAAGCGCAAACTGTTACTTAGTGGTTATAGTACACACCAAAGGCACACATTCTCTTTCTTCCAACCCGTCTAATCCTAAAAAAAAAATGAAGGGGAGAATTACACAATGACATTGAAGAGATCCAGAGTAAGCGCAGCAGCAGTAGTATGGTTGTCATGGATGGCAGAAGTCTCCCAGGAAATGCCAAGCGCATCTAGCTTACCGTGGCACTGTTATATCCACTGAATGCTTGTTTGCACAAAGTGTATTTCATGTTCTTTCCATGGAAAACATCTCTCAAGATTACTTCAGATTTTCAAGTGTTTGTTTGACAAATGCCATTTCAGGTAGCTTTGCATTTTATTTCCACAGTTATAGCAGCAACAAATTGTTTTGGAGACATACTTTCTTCCAGGATTTTTTTTTCCTGTCTGCTGAGGGCTTATTACCACCTTCTTTTGGGTCAGTTTGCTCCACACACAGAGACTCCTCATGTAAGATACAAAGAAATTTAAAGTATAAAGCAATTATATAATGACTCAACACACATAAAAGACAGCTGGATTCAACAAGCTAATAAGGTCCATTTCCTCACCAACCTCATGAGACCCCCTAAAGTCGGGGAAAAGAGGCTGAACCACCACAGTCTCCATCAGCAAGAGCAAAAAATACAAGGCAAGGAAATAGCCTATACAACTGACAGACAATACACTTCAGACTAATGGAAGGAAATGAATTTTGTTAGTGCATAATTAACCTGTGAAACTCATTGCCAAGAACAATTGCTGAGGTCAGAAACTTTGTAGCACTCAAAGGTACTCATCTCTTCAGGCTGTAAGGACATTCATGGTCATTCTCAACATGAAGAGGGACAAGTCTGTCATCCTTTTGTCCACAATCAAATCAGATTTGATGAAATGGAACATTTTTTATGCAGTCTCAATTTTGTGCAGTGAGATGGGGTTTTACACTCTTCTGGTGCAGCTGATAGTGACCAGGTTTGGAAACATTTTACTGAGCTGGATGGATCACTGTCCTTACTTTCTGTGCTCCCAGGCTCTGTAGCAGATAAAATGTCTGGCTCAGAAAATCCTGACCAATTTAAGAAAACAGACAGGTATTCTACAGCAAATTTGAACTGATTCCCAAGGCATATCCAAGCACCTTCTCTACTGCAGTTTTAAATATTTAATCTCAAAAAAGGGCTGTTTAGTTTGAAGAAAAGGAGGGTCACTTATCACTTTCTACAACTACCTGGAAGTGGATTGGAGTGAGGGGGTGGCCAGTCTCTTCTCCCAAGTGACAAGCAACAGGACGAGAGGGAATGGCCTCAAGATGCACTGGGTGAAGTTCAGGCTAGATATTAGGAAAAATTTTTTACCTAAAGAGTGGTCAGGCATTGGAACAGGCTGTCTAGGGAAGTGGTAGAGTCATTGTCCCTGGAGGTATTCAAAGAACCTTTGGATGTGGCCCTTGGGGACATGGTTTAGTGGTAGACTTGACAGTCCTGTGTTAATGGTTGAGATCTATGATTTTTAAGGTCTTTTCCAATCAGAGTAATTCTATGATTCTATGAAAACCTGTGGTATTTCTTAAAGTCTACATGTGCAGATTGAGAGCAGTTATTATTTGCGGAAGAAGAGGTTCCCACCAGTTACACAAAACTTCACAAATTTTCTGTTGGACAAATAGCAGAAAACTTGTCTCATCCAAGTCAATCGCATTAAAGATCATATTTATGTTGTTTGTCAGGTAAAGAAATGTAAAGAAGCATAAAGCTACTGCTAGCAATGGTTATTTGCAAGAGTTCACTAGCACAAAATGTTCAAAATAATAGTACAGAAAAAAAAGGATCTTTTTTAAAATGATAAAAATACTATTACTAACATACAGTTATTACTACTATAGAAACTTTAAACATGGCAGCACCTTACTAGTCCTCATACTTTAGGGAATTTTGTCTGAATTCTTCGTATTTCACAGAAACAATCCAGTGACTTTTTCAAGTTAATACATGATTTTCAAGGGGAATTTAGTGAGGACACCAACACTAACAAGAGATTTTCAGTCAGAGTTGTTAGGAATCGACTAGGACCTTGATTTCTTCACACCTTTCAACACAGCTGGACTTTGGACTGTGTCATCCATTACAGTTTTGTTAAGCTACTGATTACTGTGATTAAGGAATTCCCCTCTCCATCTTCAAACAAAGGCCAGATATCACTAGGAAAGCTTTGCTAAATTTTTGTTAAAACTTTGAGACACCTGTCATGTTAAAAAGGGGAAGAGAAGAAAGGGAAAACCTCTGTGAGGTGGCTGGGGGAAAGCCCTCCCGTTGAGTCAAGGTTTAGATACAACTTTGCCTGTCCAGAATTCTATGCCAAGAACTTGCACCAGAACAGATTCACAAAGTCATAAGAAGCCAACTTTGTCTGTCCCAGAGCTCTACTAAGAGATTTCACCAAAACAGATGCACAAAGCTGTAAGATGTAAATTTTGTCTCTCCAGAGTCCTGCTAAGGACTTGCACCGAAACAGATGCACAAAGTCATAAGAAGATGACTTTGTCCATATCAGAGTCCTAAGGACTTGCACAGAAACAGATGCACAAAGTTGCAAAAATAGAGTTTATTAAGGCAACAGATATAACAGGTTCGGAATTGTCTTTGATAAATGCACTGACTGCAAAAACACTATTAATGATATTGCTAGCACCAATAGTAAATACTACAACCCAAAGATACTTCCACTCCAAAGGTGAAAGGCACAAATGCTTACCCAGATAGACGTCTCTGCCTGGAATAGAGGAAGAGAACACAGTCCGTCGACTGGTTTGTTGGTCTTCCCAGTTCTTCTTCCTCCTGTTCTCACTGTGTGTCTGTCTGATTGAATGTGTGTGAATGAATGTGTGAGTGTGTATGAGTCTGTAAATGTGAGTGTGAGTGAGTTTGTAAATGTGTATGTGAGTGAGTAGTGAGATTAAGTAGTTTTTCTTGAGATTAGCTCTCTCCTCTTCTTACAAACAGAATGGATAGTATTTAGGAGTAAAAGTGCCTGCAGTTTTAGATATTTAATTTGCATTTTCATAAGAATTGTTAGTGGTATAAGCTCCTAGATACGGAGAGGTAATCTTACTGCAATGTGGATTGCTTATATCTTAATGGTCAGGAAAGAAAGCTTTGGAATAAACAAAATAAATCAAAAATTTGGGTCAAACTTAGTCAGCAGCTTCAGATTGAAGTGTGTATATGTCCCTGAGTTTGTTTTCATGACAGTGCATAGAGAAAATGAGAAAAATGCTTATTTTTTAACTTCTTAAAAGATTGGCTCATAATTTTCGCCTTTGCAAAGTGAAACAAAAGTGAATCCTAATGACAGCGTTTTCTTTTCCATTACCACATCTGTGCCAGGAGTGTGTGAGGAACATGTGACAAACACAGAAAAGAAACCCACCATCTCTAGGTCTTTGACATAGTCACAATGAAGTCATGATTAAAGGATTAAAATCATACAAATGTCAAACATTGTACTGTAGTCAACAGGAGATGAGAGGAGATGAGAGAAAACAAAATACAGAAAACCATTTTCCAAGGAAATAGAGGCCAGTTCAAACTTCAGAAGTGGCACCAATTTAATTTAAACAGAGGAGTCTTGATCCAAAATAATCTGAATTGATATCCAGATAGGTTATCTATCCCACCATTCTTCAGCAGGACTGTGGTTTATTCTGGTGTCTCTTCACACCATGTAAAACACGTGAAAAAATTAAACTAATGTATTTTGGGGTAATATAATTACAGAATTATACACAATTTTGTGCAGTGACTTGGCTAAATCGTCTGTCAGGAAAGGCTGCAAAAGCTGCCATTATTTAGTCTGAGGAAAAGAAGGCAAGGTGGGGGGAATATACATATGCATGTGTGTATATAATCCAGGTGGGAGAAAAGAAGAAAGAGGCAGACTTTTCTCAGGGATATCAAGTGAGCGTGTAAGAGGCAATGAGCACAAATTAAATCACAGTAAGTTTCACTTAAACATTTAAAAAAGCTCAACTTTTTTCTGTCAAGCAGTTGAGCAGGTTGGTCAGAAAGGTTGTGGAGTCTCCGTTCCTGGAGATATTCAAAACCTAACTGACCATGGTCCTGGGTGAGACCCAGCTTTGATGGGTCAGCCAGATGAACTCCAGTGGTGCCCATCAGCTGTACCAATTCTGTAATTCTGTAAGTGGACATCCTTAGTTAAAAACAACAGTGCTTAGGATAAAAACATCCAAAACACAGAAGGTAAATATGTCCTAAGATTAAATTGGATTTAATGTATAAAACAGTAATCTAAATGTATAAATCACTCTTCTGTCTTGTCTACATATGCCTCACAGAATCACAGAATCACAGAATCTAAGGGGTTGGAAGGGACCTCGAAAGATCATCTAGTCCACCCCCCCTGCCAGAGCAGGGTCACCTAGAGTACATCACACAGGAACGCATCCAGGCGGGTTTTGAATGTCTCCAGTGAAGGAGACTCCACAACCTCTCTGGGCAGCCTGTTCCAGTGCTCTGTCACTCTCACAGTGAAAAAGTTTTTCCTGATATTTACATGGAACCTCCTATGCTCCAGTTTAAAACCATTGCCCCTTGTCCTATCATTAGTCATTACTGACAAAAGCCTGGCTCCATCATCCTGACACTCACCCTTTACATATTTGTAAACATGGATGAGGTCACCCCTCAGTCTCCTTTTCTCCAAGCTAAAGAGACCCAGCTCCCTCAGCCTCTCCTCATAAGGGAGATGTTCCACTCCCTTAATCATCTTAGTATGCCTCACATATGCCTCAGTGCTGGTGGGAAGAAAGTATGGGGTGGGGGAAAGGCTGTTTAAAAGAGAGAAACGTAGTAGGGAAGAAGGAAACAGGAGATTTCATGGGAGCTAACAATTCAGTAAAAGTAAAGCAACAGGAGTTCTCCTCAGCTCTGAACACTGCTTGACAAAACATACAGCCGCAGAGCTCTGTGAACATCTGTGTCTTTCTATAAAGAATGTCTTTTCTCAGAAGGTAAGACTTGCTGTTTATCTAATGCTATGTCATTTGAAAATCTAATATGTGGCACCATGAGGATAATATCATTAGTAGGTGGGTGAAACAGATGACATGGGGTGCATTGCAGGTCAATTCTGCAAACATGTCTGACAAATAGCATGGGAATTGTGTAAAGGCTTCAGGAAAACAGTCCTTCTGGATATCCAAAGCCTGTAAATAATAATACAGGATACTAGCCAGATTCACAATGTCATAAAAAAGTTTTGCACTACTGGTGTAAGCTAAATACCTGGTCTGTTGGGGTTGAGCACACCATCTGGTCTCTGTCAACTTGCAGATCGCACTGCTTGTCCCTGTGCGAAACTGAGTCAACACAACAATATTTACTATATAACACCCTTTCCACTGATTTCAGAAATTTAAGCATCAGCCATGAAGAGCTATGCTCTGTCTTTCCACTGAGCATTACTGTTTTTTAATCAAATACTTTCTTAAAAATAATTTCTTTAGAAACCCACCACCATCATATTGAAGATGCCACGCCATAGCCTGTAGCTCATTTTCCCCTAAGAAATTAGTTAGCTTTAACTTACATGAGTTTTAAATGTATTTTTCTACCTATTTCCTCAGATTCCTTTGCCCATGAACCATGTTTTTCTCTTGCTGTTCTGTGACACTGAGCATATTATTGCCTGTGGAAATACTTTTACTAAGTGTACTGGTTTTACTAAGCTGAATCTCAATGTTTCTGCTGGCTCTCATACCCAAGAAGGATGCAGTTTCTCTTTGAGACAAACCAGAAGGAAGGCTTCTGCTTCAGATCCTGGCCAAGTAACCAAAAGGATGTGGCTCAATACTGTGTGACTTTGTCTAACTGGGATGGTTTTCATCCTTCAGTTTCACACCATCAAAAGGGTGGTGATAATACATCTTTTCTGCTGACCTTGGTTCCTGCCTATCAGGAATAATAGGGACCTTCTGCAGTAGGGACCACCTACCTCTCTTTTGGTGTGGAAGACGCCTGTAATATGGTCTGTAAAGTCTTAAACAAAGTGACTGACAGACATGCTACAGTTGCTCTACTCAGTGCAGAGATGTGGCCTGTGCTTAGCAAAGGCAAAGAAGGTCCCTGGAAGCATTTGTCCAAATTTCCAAAGCCTGCGGCAGTGCTGAACAGGGTGATCTATCCTGTACACTAACCCATGCAGGCTGATATTTTTACAGATTTTACCTAGTGGCCAGCTTTTGCAAGGCTTATTCACAGCAGCAGTTTCTCTGGCATGAGTAGACTCATTAACAGCGCTATGTGTGTACAGGTTGCTTGATCCAGTCCTCACTTTTGTTCTTTCCTAAAACACAAAATAATCAAGGGAACTCCAAATCTGCTTGTGATGCAATTATGTGACTAGAAAATGAATCTCTTTGTATGTATACATAAACAACGATAATATTTATTCACTTATGATAATTTCAAAACAAATTGCATTGATTTTTAAAGTTAACTACATTACATGGTGTACCCACCACTTCCTGTCCCATCCTTACACAGAAATAATTAATAATCTTCCTTCCTTAATCTTAAAAATCACCATAATTTTTGTTTGTTTCTGTAATGTTCTGCAATACGAACATATATGAAAGTCCAGTATAAATGATAACATTATCTGTACAAAATACTGTTATTTCATCACTTCTGCTAACTTCTTCAGTATGCCAGGTCCTAAAAGGCAACGGCTTTCCACCCTCAAATTGCATGCAGGCTGGCTCCACATGTGAAATGCCAACATTTCAGGAGAGGAGTTAGGATGATCATGCACTCCAAGAACACTTCTCCAGTTACATCAGTTAGAGACTATTGGCAGCTCTTTCTCTGTCTGGCCTGCAGCCTTGACATTGGCTACAGTGCACGGACATCCTGCCTTACAATGATGGCTCTTCTCAGCAAGTGATTAAAAGTTGACATTTAGGGAGGAGTTAAAGACTGGGATGGGCATTCAGTGACCCTTTTGACCTCATCAGAATGTACTGATATTCTGCTCATCCTTATTTGGAAATCTTGCCAGTATCTCTGAAAATTCAAAATTTCAATGAAATTTAATCAAAGCCCTATACCTAGAGGCATGGAAAACTGAGTAAGAAGAAAAGGAGATAGAGAGAGGTGTATTGAAATTGGTGCCATAACATGTTAGTGAAGTACCAGACAGGACAGATGATGACTAGCAGGTCATTGGGAGGAAGCAAAGACAAGGTCATGAAGAAGTCAAGGGAAAAAGAATGATATGGGAGCAAATGAAACTATCCAAAACACTAACAATGACACAGTCAGAAGGATGGGAAATTGGTGAGCATTAACCTCCAATGTAAAAGAAAATTGTGCATGTGAAGGGAGCTGTTGTGTAAAATGGTATGGGTTTGTAAGGTGGCTGAGGAAGACCCTCCTGTTGAGTCACGAGTACCCTCTTGCTTTCTAAACTCCTTCTCAGAGAGGAATTCATGTGTGGCTGGATTCGGTCCTAGTCCCAGTCTTGGTCAGGAGTTTATGTCTAAAGGATTAGGTGTGTGCAGTCACCCATCAGAGTCAATGTTTACCTAATTCAGAGCCCCACCAATGACTTTCACTGAGACAGTTTTGCGAAGTTGAAAAGATAGATAATTTATCAAGGCAACATATACAACAAATTCAGAATTGCTGTTCATAAATACACTTACTACACTAGTGCTAAATGTCTCATTATAAGCTAAATAATTACTTAAACTATGGTAACAATTCACCTTATCGTCTGCAAAGCAGTGGAGGCGCAACTTCTTACCAAAGAGGCGTCCCTGCCTGGGGAGAAGAGAGGTCCAGCCCCATCACCCCATCCAGAAATAGATGGGAATTTCTTCCTCAGAAGTAGAGGATTCTAAAAGTTATTTTATACTTCTTGATGAGGCAAGACTGGGTCATATCTTGTGTGCTGTTTGGCTCCTAGCAGGCTAATGGTGCTATTAATTAAGAGAGGGGGGAGGAATTAGAATCAACAGTTGCTAAAGATGTGGACTCCTCAGCTACGTTGGCACAACTGTGTCTACCAATCTTTGCCTCTGGCTATTGTTGACACAACCATCTGGCTACAGGATTTCACCCTATCCCCACTGCTGCATGAATTACTGGGGTTGTAAAAACTTCCAAACTGGCAGGTTGCAAGAACTTCCAGCATCTGGACTGGGCTTTGGCTTAGGTAAGCAAGTTGTTCATCCTTTGCCCCTGCTCATTGTCAGGAAGAGATAAGCACACTAAGTTAGCCTGCTTTCCTATCCCAAAGCTGGTACAACATAAGCACACCAATCTGGGACAACTCTGGGCAATTTTCCCACAGAAGCCAAGACAGAGAAACACAAAGACACAGGTGAGAAGTTCCCTGTGTATGGTGACAGAAAGAACAGTACCACTGAAAGCATTTGACTGGAATAAGATGATGTATCTATGATTAAAGACAAGGAGAGGTCAAGGATGACCAAAGTCACAGGTCTCAATGATGAGTGGCACATGCTGCTGATGGTGATGGTCTGGGAGATGAAGGCAGGCTTGAGAGGTATGGTTTCAGAAGGGTTTGGTTTTGACCATGCTGAGTGATACTGAAATGTTCAAGGGATGGTTTTCGAGATGGTGACGGACCTCATAAAGGGCCATAGGCCCATCAGTGTCTGTCAGAGGAATAAGAAATGAAACCAAATTAACATCTCTGCTCAGAGACAACTCCAGGCTGTAAAAAAAAAAGGAGAAAGAGAAAAGTGACAGACCTCTGTGGAAAATCAGACATAAGAGAAATACCTAATGAAACATATGCTAATGGTTAGGCATTGTCATTTCCTGGAACAAACACCAGCTTTTCTTCCTCTAATGGGGTGAATATTTGGAAGGCTTCACTAGCTCAACTTGTAAAAGAGTAGCAATTATCAATTAAGTCATTTGAATAAGCAAATTTCTAGTTTATTGGCTTTCAGGCAATAATTTCCTAATCAATATTTATTTGTTCAATATTCCCAACTGGAACAAATTGTGGTAATTTACAGTCACTCAAATTAACGAAAACCAAGTAGAAAATCCTTTTCTAGTAATTTGGAACATGGTTTAACTTAGTCCCCTTTGTGGGAATTAATTTGCCATACTTTAATTATACTCCATTATTAAAATATGTTAAAAAGTATTTCATACGATGGCTAAACAAAACAACATCCTAAACTTGCGCCATTTATTGTGACAGTCTGACAACTTGTTGTGACAGTTGTAACAGATTGGGTAGCAAAAACTGAGCAGCAAAGGCTGGCTGACTGGCTGACTTTTGTTTCGGCAGATGATGCTCTTGTTTGCTTACATTTTCAAGAGTGATCAGAACCAGCAAAACCATTTTCAAAGTAATTAAAATTGTGTAAAAGCTGCAATGTAAGCAGTGCTGCAGTCCTGGGGGCGGGGGGGGGAAGCTAAGCCATAGCTCTATAACCCATGGAAAGACATAGAGGACACATGAACTTCATCCTTTGCATGCGAGAAATTTGGAATGAGGATTTCTTCCTGACTCTATCCAGCTGACAGATAGCTTGAGCCAGGGCTGGACAGGAGACAGTGCCACTGAATCCCTGTTAAAATTACAGTTTTCCAGCCTCCTCTCCTCAGGCAGACTGTCACGGCATGGCAAAGAAATCAGCTCACCTTTCTCTTTTCCCTGTGCTGTGAAGCATGGATTTGGAAGTCCTTATCTGTCTCTGTCATCCCTTCATATATTTACGAATGGGAATGGCCTTCTTGTTTCCCCATTCCTTGTCCTGGCTTAGGTGTGATTCAGAAGGCAGAACACCAGCATCTCCCTCTCGTCTACCAAGCCAAGCCACGGCTTCTTCCAGTGGAGGCTTAGACAAGCTGAGGAAAAAACAGTTTTAGTACTAGTTACATATCTCTTTGGCAAAAGAGGAGCTGCTGTCTGCATCACTGCATAGCTGAAATGCTCAGATAGATGAAGGTCCTGAAAAAAAAATCACCATTTTGCTTAAATTGATGGGAAAACCAAACTTGGAAAGTTCTTGCTGTGAAACAGAATTGCCGGCCATGGGCTGGCTCTGTTCATGACTTCAGCACCACCAAAAGCCAAATCACAGAATCACAGAATCACAGAATCTAAGGGGTTGGAAGGGACCTCAAAAGATCACCTAGTCCAACCCCCCTGCCAGAGCAGGGTCACCTAGAGTACATCACACAGGAACGCACCCAGGCAGGTTTTGAATGTCTCCAATGAAGGAGACTCCACAACCTCTCTGGGCAGCCTGTTCCAGTGCTCTGTCACTCTCACAGTGAAAAAGCTTTTCCTGATATTCACATGGAACCTCCTATGCTCCAGTTTGTAACCATTGCCCCTTGTCCTATCATTGGTCATTACTGTAAAAAGCTTTGCTCCATCGTCCTGACCCTCACCCTTTACATATTTGTAAA